>PVJL010003844.1:0-145681 GCA_004026885.1 Lyroderma lyra | reverse complement strand
TCTGACCTAAGGAAAATGGATGAGTACGCGCAACCACTTTAGTGATCAGACATTGCCCCTTCTCCATCTACCCCTACAAGATCCATTCTAGTCCACACCTAACTGACTCCCTGAAAACCAGAACATTAAAGTAGCCTTGGATATCTGAACATCCTAGTTCTAGATGAATGATGGTACTACCAGGGCACGTCAGAATGCCGATGGTGATAAAACACTAAGTATCCTGAAAAAAAAAGAAGAGCTGGTATCTGGAGAAGACAAAAAGAAAAAGAACTTCTTTGTATTGTTTGGTTAGCAAAAAATACACACAAGTATGTATGCGCAACTTCCAAATATTCTTCTTTGGAACATAAGAGGTAGCTGAATTTATGTTTAAAAAGTACATATACATTTTAGACTAAATAATGTTGAAATGTGTACACTGTACACTCATAACATAACCTTATAATTTTTTAAAATTTATACGTGTTTATTACAATGAAAAAAAGAAAAAGTACAAAGTAGCCCAAATCCTATTGCCCAGGGAAAATCTATTTTGCTAATCCCTTTCCTGATATCTCTGTATGGAAACACATGCAATTTATATAAATGATATCATGACCTTCACACTGCTGTCTAACTTAGAGGACTA
The DNA here is from genome assembly GCA_004026885.1 of Lyroderma lyra. NCBI lineage: Eukaryota > Metazoa > Chordata > Mammalia > Chiroptera > Megadermatidae > Lyroderma > Lyroderma lyra. The sequence goes on along the minus strand of PVJL010003844.1, from coordinate 145,050 downwards.
TATATACTTTTAATGAGTAGATAAATTTCCATCAGGCATGTCAGTACCCTGGCTTTGTTCTTTTTAAAAACAATTACTTTGCATGTTCAATGTACTAGGGCTGTACAGAAAGTATCCAGCCATGTAAGATACAAAAATAGAGGCATTTATGGTTGGACTTTTTTCCAGACAGACCTTCTATTTGCTATACATACTAAGACCATATGTTGGAACTATGCTGTCCAATACAGTAGTCAGTATGACTACTTAAAATTAATGAAAATGATTAAAATTTAAAATTCAGTTTCTAAATTACACTAAGCACATTCCAAGGACTCAATAGCTGCACTGGCTGGTGGCTACACTATGGGACAGGACAGAATAGTTTCCCCATAGCAGAGAGTTCTACCGACCTCTGTGTTGAAAGCAGATGTTTTTAGACACAGATCCCTTAAGAAACGGGGTTTTATTTATACACCTGTATTTTCCAAGTGCTTTGACTTTTGACTCTTGCCAATGTTATTTAGGGTTCAATCCCAACTTTAGAAGCCAGAAGTCACAACTCATAGACCAGCCATTTGGATGAAGAAGGCAAAGGGAAAGATTTTTCCTCTATTTCCAATGGTTTCTCAAAGATCCTGGCTCCCAGCTGTCCTGGTGACACTCTTCATAACACTGTGTTCCACTGAGACATCGGGGCTCTCGCTCACTCAGAGTGAGTCTGAGAGTTTGAAGGCGGGTGCTCCCTGGTAGATTGGGTTCCCTCCTACTTCGGCGTGGGAAACGCACTCCAACTATCACAATATAAATAAAACAAGGACAATTAATGAGCTGCAGGGTCTGGGAACTGGATCCAAATCAAACACCCACCTGCAGTTCCTCTAGATCTTATGCTATAATGAGAAAAAAATGGAGAAAAAATCATGTTTGGTATCATGTTCTCAAGCTGAGCAACTAACCCCTCCCCCATTTTTGGTCCCTGTGTCTCTAGAGAACGTGATACAAAATTAAATTCCAGGCTTGTTCCAATAATTTGAGAAGATAAACTTTCAAATTTTCAAAATTTATGTTCAGTTAGAGTAAGCACCTAAAGTTACATGATCTCCAATCTCACAAAATAACCACCACCTCCCCTTTAAATCTCTGGAGGCTGAAAGTTTGGCAGTGAGAACAAACATTCTCACAGAAGATTTCTTACCCTTTCTCCTTCCACTTAAATTTTAACTTCTTCCAAATGACCTTGGGGTTTCATTTCAATACATCGTCTCCCAGTCCTAGCAGGAATATGGAAATATTCAAAAGAGAATAACAGCATGAAAAGAGATTTCCAATTTCTATAGGTTCTCAAAGTGGTTCAGTTCAAGGTCGACTTGCAACCATTTTTCACTTGATGTGAACTGTTTTATCTCTGTTTACGACCCATTTTTTGTTCAGTGAATACTCATTCGATGCAAAGATCTTTCTCAAACCTCTATCCTAAGGAGCAGCCTTTGGAAGGACTATTGTCTTTATTTACTCATTCATTCCTTTGCTTAATAACCATTTATTGAGCATCTGCTATGTACTAGGGGAAGAGCCAAGTGTTATTTTTAAAAACATTAGTAAGAAATGGCTCCTGTCCTTAAGAAGCTCAACTGAAACAGAGAAGCAAAGTATGATAAATGCCAGGATGAAGTGCATACAGAGGAGAGGCACCCACTGCAAAATGCGTGAGGGGGATGTGGTCTAAGAAAGCTTCCTCCAAGAAGAGGTTCTTGATTTGAGTGGTACAGGTTAGCTACATATTAGCCACACAGTAAAGGTGGGTAAGAATATCCCAGCACAGGGAAAGGAGAATGGCACAATGTCTGCAGGAGGGCAAGTCAATTGGGGAAATTGGTACAGTAAATCAGGCAGATAATAAGGCTTGAGAATTAGCCAGGGTCAGATAATGAAAGGCCCTCTATTTCATTCTGAAAGTGATATAAAGTCATTGAAGGGTTTTAAAGATGGCAAGGACAAGAGCAATTTATGATTTCAGAGAAGTTAATTGTGGCATGTTTGGAAGAAATGGACACACATGAGAAGAGAGAGAAAGAAATGCCAAATATATGGTGACAGCAGTGCCTCAGATTAGAAATTTATGCTTAAATTAAGGAATTATTGACGATCTAGAAAGTACCTAATGAGATGAATTTAATAAATATTAGGAGGAAATATTTTCAGGATCTAATAACCAGTTGAAAAATGGAAGGGAGCTAGGACGGTTTCAAAGACAATTGAGTGATTTAAAACATCAACTAGTCTTTTTAAGACTTGTTTTGAGGGAGGGGTGCTTATTATCAGAACATCTATCCTGGTTTCCATAATATGAAATATATGAAACAATCCTAAGACAGGAAAAAACATGAAGAGCACCTTTGGGCTCTCCTATGTACATCACAGCTTGACTCTCAATACTCTAGAAAGCCTTGCCTAACCTACGTGTTCACTTTTCTGGATTTCAATGACTCTTGAAAACAAACTAGCAAAGAACTCTAAAACATCATTTGCTATGTGGAATATTTTGAATTTTGGCATCAACCTCTATAAGACTCTTTTTGTTATTTAGTCAACTAAGTTTTCTGTGATTTATTCTGAGCTAAGTTTTGCAAGTACAAGAGGAGATAGATCCTCTATTCAAATTGCCCTTTATTTCATGTTTATTTGCATTTTTGTGTATTCGTTTGATTGTTCGCTTGTATCTACTTATCGTCCTCATATGTTAGAATAATGGCCCTCAAACTGCTGCATGAGAGCTTGTTAAACTAGCTTCTTGGACCTTCATCCTAGAGATTATGATTCAGTAGGTTAGTCAGGGTATGACCCATGAATTTACATTATAACCCTTTTATAGTTGCTACCAATATTGCTGATCTGAAGACCACACTCAAAGAATTACTAGTTTACAGCTTTGAGTGAGAGTAACCCTGGTCCGTGAAGCAATGCGAGGTTCTCTCCTGTGGTCCTAACGTTCCCAGAACATGGAATTGACGTCAATGGGAATTACATAGGCAACAAATGTGTCACACTGAGGCCTCACCAAGCTCTCATGACCTAGCTCTTGACTCCTGTTTTTCAGCTGCATTTCCCATTGGGTATTGCTGTTGCTATTGGTCCCTAAGTTGCTGCAGCTACAACTCTTGATGAGGTCAAACAGTCCCAGATGGAGAGACTTAGGAAATAGAAGCAAACTTTTCTCTCTCTGAACTTCTTTTACCCTATCTGAACTTAAAAATCAAAGGTTAATAAACTAATCATCTGATCACTTTGAGAAGGTGGAGAGATTAGCCAAAAATTGCCCGACACTGGAAAGGTTGTGATGGTCAGCTCAAGGCCAGTCACACAGTTAGCCTGGACCACAAAAAAGATAAATGGGTAAAAACCTGCCTTTCGCAGTAGCACTGTGAGGTTAATGGTTTGCCAATTGTCTCAACTATGAATTAGTTTTCTTGTGAATGGTTTCAAATTATGGACTGCTCTAGGTGAAGTCAAATCTCTTCTGTTTATTTATGGTATCTTGGAGTTTTTCTGGTCTTTGCCTTTAGGTATAAATTTTTCAGTCTCACATACAGGAAAATCAAGCAGGAAATTATTGAGTAATTCAGGTATCAAGGGAAGAGAGTTATAGGAGTAGAAACGGGGACGAATTTGAAGAATATCCTAAAGCACATCATAAATGACTTGGCTTCTCCAACAGTGGGCTGGCTCTATGGGAAGAGAAGATGTGATTGAAATTAACTCCCAGGTTTCCAACTCTTTTGACCAAGGGAAAAAAAATGGCATCAAGAACATAAATATGGAGATTGGTTTAGGTGAAATGCTGCATTTTCTTTTGGACATCTGGTTGATAGTGGGACAGCCAAGTGGAAATATTTTTGAAATAGTTGGAAATTTATGACTGGAGTTCAGGTAAGAACAGTGGCTTGGAGGATCGTGTTGGGACACCCCTACTTAGAAGTGACAATGAAGCCCTGTCCACGATGAGCTCACTGAAAGAGGGTTCATGAAGGAACAGTCAGAGGATTGAGAACTGAACCTTAATGGTACTTCCAGAAGCATTCCAAATAAGTTTTTATTATATTTGACATCTTTGTGTATTTTCAGCTAGTGTTTTGGTTAAAATGTAAATAGTATTTCTGGAACACAGAATAAGTTTCCTAATGAGGAGATACCCCATTTGACTGAGGGTGTGCACATCTCCACTTGAATATGTGCTCACCTGTATAGGAAATATGGCTCAGTTTGCATGGTATAGAGGTGGAATGGGGGGGGGGGGGTATTTTCAGTTCCCTCTGAAAGGCATTATAAAATAGTCTGAAATAGCATGCTAACTACTGTTAAAATGCCGGTAACATTTCTCCTTTTTTTCATATCATTCATGCCATGAGATACTGATGTGGGATACTTTCCACCCCTATTTGAAAGCCCCCCCCTGAAGTCCCAAACCCAATGGTTTGGAAGAGAGATTTCAAGTATCTCAAAATACACAGTGTAAACAAACTGGCCTTTTAGTATGAAGTGTACCAAATTAAAGAAACCAGATGCTTTGGTTGGCTTGGAATAGCTGGATTATGATTGGCTCTCCTTCTCTAACCATTTTCTTTGGGGCCTCCTCACCTCCTCACCTCCTTCCTTCTCCTTGTTTCCTCCTTACTCTCTTCTTCTCCCCTTCTCTCTCCTGCCACACCCCTCCTGTTCTATCTGGTTTTTGATTTCAGATAGCCATAAGCTCATCAGATACAGAAGACATAGCCCCCAAATATCACATCGTTTCTGAAAATAGAGTTGTTAATTTAAATTGTTTGCCTGTACTCACAAAAATGTGCTTACTGGAAACCTGGTGTGAGAGTCTGAATCACACCTCCAAACATAGTTCTTCATGTGAAGGACTTTTCTATGTAATAATTTTATTTGCCTTAAAAATTAAATATTAAAAATATTCCTCTTTCAATACTCCTAAATGGCACATTTTATAGGGTCTTAGGAAATCCCTTCAATCCATAAATCTCCAAGTTATTTATTCATATGAAATCATGAAGCCTCACAACCCTCTAAGAAAAGGATCCAACCCCAAATATCCAAGTTCATTAAAAGTTAGATGAAACCTTAATGAAACTGAGTGGCTTTCCCGGACACAGAAGCTTTTACTGGCTAAATGCTATCTCAAATCAATTGATACTGTGGGAAATGATTTCATTAATGTGGATTGAAATCCACTTTTATCTGAAGTATCTAGAAAACTGTACCAGAAATGTATTTTCGCTGGAACTCTTAGGGATGGACTCTCGAGAAGTTAAGGAAAGAAGGAAAGGGGAGGAGGAAGAATAGGGAGAAGACATTTCACACAGGCTGAAAGCAGTGGGATAGATCAACACCCCTGCCTCAATGATTTCTATTCCATCTAGGTGGGGGGAATTTCATGTTTCTGTGATTTAAGGTAAATGCCGGTAGACTCTGACAGAAGAGTTCATTATGGCTTAGTTAATAAAGGTGGTTGTGAAACATTTTGTAAGGATAAAGTGTTCCATAGGTGTGAGGTGTAAAAGGTAATTTCCAGACAGCACCTCACAAGTGTGAAATACTATTGTATTTCAACTGGATAAGGGACTCTTATTGTAGGCCAGGGCATTGCAAGTGTGTAAGTATTTATGTCCTCCCTTTAGAGAGAAATTTTTGTTATGCTTTAGTAAATCAAAGTTTAGGAGTGGCTCTGGTTTCAAATAAGTTGTATGGGGGAAGATGATTTTTATTTCATTTCAAGGATATGGAAGAAACACGCCACGAAATCTCCATGGCCCTTTTTCTCCATAATGCCCGTCACCACCGCCCTTTCTGTCCACCCTCCTTTCCCTTCTGAGTCTCAGCTCCAGGCAATGGTGGCTCGATTCTGGCACTTTCAGGAGAGCCGGGTGGAATGGGCAGGGCACATCCTGGACATGAATGTTCCAGTGTTTTTCCCACCCCAGTTGAGCCTGACAATAAATCTTTTCTAAGATACACTTTCGTGCTGGAAACATTTTAGAGTGTCTTAAAGCGGTAACTGATGTACCAAAGATATAGGACTCTTTTGGTGGTTAGCCTTTTATTTCACAGCCTGACTTAGCCTCCCAGGTCTGAAACAGGAAAAGAAAAATAGGTTTACCACTCTTTTCTGCTGCATCACTCACTTCTCAGAAGCAGGAGAAAAAGAATTTTGGGGGTTTTTTTCGTAGAAGTTACACATACAGAACGAGTCAGGAAATTCTTTTTTGTGTCTTGACTTTGCATACTTATGCAAAAGTGCTGTCCTGGTATTATTTAATTTGAAATATGTAGAGATTTGTAAAAAGCAAAGACAAAAACTTCTAAGCTGGTACTCTGGTTTCTCTTGCTTTTATAATGCACTGGGAGGCTGGGTATTGAGAAGAAGCTCTGCACCTGGCTGACTTTGGGGTCATGGAATCAGTTAATGTCTTTAGGCAGCTATGGAAATCTTCACCTTCCTCAGTAAGATGCTGCTTGTCCACAGCAGGCAGGGCTAAAGGCAAAAGAGCAGGGGAAACAGTCAATATCAAAAAGGAATTTATGAAGCTCTCACCCTTTTCCGAGAGCAGTTCTACTTGTAATACTGGGAATTGAAGGCCAGGGGTCGTATTTACTGCTTGTCTTTCTCTCTCTACTTTAAGACCTGGCCTCACCATATTCCTTGTCACTGGGAGACACTGAGGTGACAGAGGATGATTGAGCTGCAGAGGCCACAGTATTACATAATTCCTGCCACCTTCGGGTGATTATGAAGCCCTGAGCTTTGTGAGTGTTTTGGATTACTGTTCCTCGGTATGTTTGCCCACAATACTCTTACGGTTTTGCTTTACCACCCAAGTTTTACAACCTTCTGCCAGGCTGAGCTTGCATCTTTCTTACAGGTATTTTTAACATTTGTCCAACAGATAGCTATTCTGCAGTGCTCTCTAATAGGCCCCACTGAAATACTTCTTTGTCAAAAGAGAACTTTTCCCATTATTTTGTTTTCTAAGTTTGGCTTATATATCTAGATAACTGGAATTATAATTCCCGTGGTTAAGGAATATTCTAGCACTCTGCACCATTCTAAATACTAGTCAGTACCTTTCTTTTGCATCTGCTTTCATATTACTATTCCTTTCCGGGTCTAATATGATGCTACATATACTTTCAGTATTCTGGTTCATTCCTTAATGACTTTTAAATATGCCATATGATATCTGCTTTTTTCCCTTCACTCTCATTTTGTTCTACTTTAGCCCCTTATTGAAACTTTTCAAAAAGGCACATATTACAATATTGGTACATGTGGGAATCCAGTGTCTTTTTTCCCAGCCAACACAACTACAGTAACTTACAAAATTACTATTTCTGATTGACACCAACCTGACTATGAGTTGTGCATTTCATCTAAGGGTCAATTTCCATTGCATCTCCATTGACAAAGGATTAAAGATGCAGACATTTTACTCAGGGTAAAAACCATAAAAAGGAGAGTGCTGTTATTAGAGACACTCAGCAACAGCTTGAGAATGTCAGCAACTAAAGCTGTGAACAAACAGTGCCAAGGTGGATAAAGCAGCTGCTTCAGAAGAACACCGAGAAGCCAGCTGTTATTCTCATTGGCATAGGAATGTGCCAATCACCACCCAAACTGCAGGAATTCTGGGCCAGATTCTGGGGGAGAGAGAGCGCCTTCACATGCCGGCTAGAAAAGGGCCTGCTGCTTCTATGTGTCAAAATTACAGCCCCGATTACTTACGTACTTTTCTCTCTTGACCCATCCATTCGTCCTTCATAGGCTGAAATGAGAAAGAAAGGACATCAAGGAGGGAAGCATTTCTCTTTCATTTGTTATAACAAATAATTTTATGATTTAAATGTGGATTGTAGCATGACTGGTCATCTTTTTGTTTGATTGATGATGCAGACATAAACAAATACAGGTGAATTTCAGAGGGTGACTAATGTACCATCCAGTTCATTTTCCTCAAGCTCCCTAACAGGGAACCAGAAATTTTGGCTTACAAAAAAACAGTACTTCAAAATTTCTCTAAGAGACTTTTTTTTTTACCTCCAAGCGAAGAGAGAAAATACGTTTTCCTCTAATTTTGTTTACCACAAAGTAGGAAGAGTAAGAGACATTTTCCCTAAAAATTTATTCTGACCTGGAATTTAAGTCAGTTCTATAAAAATGAGGCCTGGTTAACTTTCACTCTGGCTGAACTTAAACAATGTTTTGAGATTTGCGAGCATTAACTTAGACAAGCAATTAGAAAGTAGTCATTTCTGGTCCCTACTTTTCAATGTCTAGGCCAGTCGGTGCTCCCTAATTAAACAACATAGTCTTCTCCAAAGAGGAGTTTAAAAGAATCCTTCCCATGTGTACATATTCCTACTTTGAGGAATATATACAGTATACATATGCGTATTCCGAGCCTGAGGACAATTTGTTCTCATCTGCTTGTTTAGAGAGTATAACACAATATAGGTTATGTAGCAAGCAGAGTGATGTTTTACAAGTGAAATTGGTATATCATTTGCTCTGAGAACTATCTCAGAAATTTAAATAAATAAACAAAACTGTTAGACTTTTCATGCTTTCAACAAGTCAATCCCAGTGACAAAAAGTCCTTCCTCTAAATCACATAAGGAAAAGCAGTCCATCAGTGGGAATTCTTGGGAGCAATCCATGCCATTGCCAGTACACTAGTGCCCATGAGACAAAGTTACTCTGGTTTCTTATGAAGCAAGAAGGCTACTAAGAAGCATTCCTGAAAACTGGACAGAATCGAGAGACAGGAGCAGACACGGCTAGGTAAAGACTCAGTGCAGGAAGTGAAGACCTGACTTTGTAACATGTTAAGGCATGTTTTATACATGTACTATACATGTTATAACACATTCTCATACTGATAGTGAGAGAGAGAGAGAAGGCTACTCCATAATGTGGGAGTGAAGCAGTGTGACATTTTTAACTGAGAGAAATTACAGACAACCCTTCCTGGTATTAGGAGACAAAACAAGAGAAATTGGTTCAAAAATTCACAAACAGTAATTCAGGGTGTGCTGGGATTCCTGACTCAGGGAGAGAATAAGCTATGTGAGGAGAAAAGGCAGGGACACATTAAAAGTTATCAAAGCACAATGCAAGACAGCATTACTGCTAATGTCATATGGCAAAATGGCATTAAAAGTCAAGTGAATTGAAGTCCATGTATTACATGATTCCATTTATATGAAATGTCCAGAATAGGGAAATCTTTGCAAACAGAATGTAGATTACTGACTGCTGAAGGCCAAGGATGGTAAGGATGGGAGCCTAGAAGGTGACAATTAAAGGATACTGAGTTTTGGTTATATATATATTTTTTTGAGATGATGAAAATGTCCTAAACTTGACTGTGATGATGGTCACACATGTCTGTGAATATACTGAACACTATTGAATTATACATTTTAAATGGGTGTATTGGGTGGCATGAAAATTACATCTCAATCAAGGTGTTATTTAAAAACAGTAAGGTAAAGGTGGTGAACTTATTATACATCAAGTTGACAATGCACTGTAGAATTGTATGCCTGAAACCTATGTAATCCTTGCTAACAGATGTCACCCCAATAAGTCTAACAATAAAAATGAATTTAAAAAAAAATAAAAAATAAAATAAAAACAGTAAGGTAAAAAAATTCCTTTGGGAAAAGAAAAGCCAAGTACATGGAAGGAGCAAAAATTACTCCAAGAATGGGGTCTTCTTCCTCAGGCCCCCCACTCCCCAGCCTCTGCTTCTTTCCTGCCTACTTACAAGATTACACAGAGGGAGCTGTATAATATTCTTATTAACCTAGAAAGAGTGAGACACAAGTAAATCTCGTCAGAGAACACAGGTGCCTCATTTTCTACCACATTTGGAGCCTACTTAAATGTGAGGCTTGACGAGATCCCATTTCAGTCCTAGGAGAATTGTGAGTTTGAGAATTATTGTTCAGCTTCTTTTCCAGACAAAGGGGCTTTAGCTCACAGCACAAACTCCTGGATAAAAAGAGTAGACATTCAAGCTCTCCGAGGCCCTGTCATAAATAACAAAAAAGATTGGCACCAGGTAGGCCTTACCAGAGACTAGAGCATTTACAAAGTTCTTCTATTTGACTTTATTTCAAGCAGTCAATAAATAAATGGTTCCATGCTATTAAAAATGGAGAAAAGAGAAGACTACAAACATGTGCTCCTACCTCCTGCAATTTGGTCCATTTCCCCGGCTCCCGTCTCAGAGAAAGATGCAATTGTTCACTTGATGACCCTGGTACCCAGTGTATTTTCTTTGGGGCCATCTTTTGAATATTATTTTTGTATAAAGCCAAGTAAATGAATGGAGAAGTTGAAAAACATAATCAGAATGTTATATTGACACCCTTGTAGATTTTCCGAATGCCGAAAAACAAGAAATGAATGGCAATGAGTTTGCCAAAGTGAACATTTTATGCATCTTTATGTAGGGCATACTCCCAAGTGGGAAAAAATGCACTTGGATAAAATAAAATAACGGGATACTTATTGAACATTTTTCATTTATGACATATATTGGTCACATTTAGGCAGAATGCTTACCTTCAAGGACTTACTTACTAAACATTTACTTCTTTGTGTGTCTTTTCTCTCTCTTCCTATTTTCTAATCTCTAATGCTCAAGAAAATACTTTCAGCTTTTTGGTAGGCACTACAGATATTCTGCCTAGACCATCCATCTTTCCAAACTGTCTATCATAGTGATATACACAGTGATTGCTAGCAATTGTGCAGGCCCTCTGAGATTCTGTAAGACACCAAATAAAAATTTTAAACTAACCCAAAGAGTCCTACATTAACAGTAACCTTGAATGACCCAGAAATGACTGTTCATTGTGTACCATCAGAGATAATATCCTTCCATTGGCAGGATAGCAGGGTTTCTTTGCATAGCTATGAGGAAGTCTGAACATGTATGGAACATCAAGATTTGGAGAAGCAAGTTATGCTAAAATTCTAGAAAAGACCCAGAAATAAATCCTCAGGGAAGTTGTTGATAAGTTAGTGCTAAAAGTATACTACAGTATACTACAAACCTAAAGATCCTTGTTCAGAAATTTGGAGAACTGTGCTTCTAGGTAAAGGGGTTATAGAAATGAGAGAAGTCTTCACCAGTAAGAGATGGCTACATAATAAAACAAAGCTTTGTGCCATTCCCAGTATTTTTCTTCAGAGTTTGAATTGTGACTTTCATATACAAAAATAATACAAAATTACCTACCTGTCTCTTATTGTGCTCTTAATCTTGTCAGTAAAGAGTTTTCAACAGTACTAGGTTGTATTATTTTTGTTATAGTTTTGTTTCGGAGTATGAGTACAGATTGCTGTTGGCAAAGTGCTTCCTCAGGTCTGCCCAAGCCAAAAAAAATGTGCCAGCTACACCTCTATCAGCCAGGCCTTAAACAGTGTGCCCTGATCTTTACTCAATGACCAAGCTTCTCATTACAGTGCCAAGATTCTGTATCTCCCCTTTCTCTCCTCTCCACCTGCCCAAATTCTCTTTCCCCAGACAAGCTACTCTGCCATCTATTTCTCCAATTGCCCTTCCTTTTTGCTGATCTATGAATTCACACTCTACATTTTCACTCTCTCTTTCTTTTCCAAATGTTCTACAAGTTGATTTGTTCCACAAAGCCTCTCCTAGCTCATCAGAGCAGTGATATAATCCATTTCCCCAGTTGAAGTGCCTGATCCCAACAACACACTCAGAAATGCCCACAGATGATGTATATTGTAAATATTTGTGTCCTTGCCTCATATTTCATCTCTATATTGCTGAACAATTGTGCTTTACAGTGGATCCTTTCACATGTGCAATCAGTTGCAAAAATTCTCATTATCGCACTGATACCCATCAGTGGTTTTCAATAATGTCTTTAACTAAAGTCACTGGGATTCTTTGTAAAAATACCTAAGCCCAGACTCATGCCAGACCCATTAAATTAGAATATCTGATTGAAAACAACTAATTTTAGTTAGTTGTAAAACAGAGTAGGATGTTAGTCTAGTTTCTTTTTCCCTCCTATCCTGAGATGAAGAGGGAAAATCTTGAGCAGTTTGTTAATATAGTGAAAAAAATAATAATAAGCGAGACTGTCCTGCTGAATCGTATGATTAGAAGATCAAAGGTGAGCATGAGTTTACCTCTTTCTAGGTCACCGCCATGTCAGTCCACAGAAATGAAAACATTTGCTTTAAGTGATGGTCCCCTTCTTCTGCCCCAAGTTTCCATGACTCACACCCCACCCTGTCCAAGCCCTGTTGATGCGTAGTAAGATTCCTGGAAGATCGATGCTATTGATTCTATGACCTCAAGAAACATATAGTCTAATAAATCAAACATATGATAACCTGTGTTTGAGGTTTGTTTCCAGGTAGTGCAGTCCTAATTGTATAGATCAGAGTTTCTCAACCAATGTGCTGTGACTACGTTTTCAGTGTGCTGAGGCATTGGTCCCCTTCAGCCCCTGGGGACAGCCAGCATCCCAGTTCAAAAGACTCTGGACTGCCGCAACCGGATACATTTAACCCAATGGGAATCAAATATTATTTTCTATGTGTGTCGTGAAGTGAAAAAGCAGGGAAGTGCTGGAGAAATACAGATAATAGACTCTCGAGTGTCTGAACTCATAAGCACACAAAGCACCAAGCTTGTACTCAGTACAGAAGAAATTATGTACTTCACATAAACCTATCCATCAATCGCAATTATACCTTTAGGAGTAAAGCCATAAGCAGCAGCGTATCAGATGTGAAAGCTAAGCAATTAGTACTAAAGAAATTGCCCCCTTAGTGTCACCTGCTGGCATAAAAATTATTGTCATTATGTTACATTGCTCATAGTCATAGTAATCTCTAATATGATAATACGTAAGTCCAATAGACTTACAATAGGTACTCAGTGTACGTTGACTGAGAAGGAACATTATTGTTGGTTTATTTCTTTTTCATCTCCAAAAGGATTATTTCAATACATTTGGATTAGTTTATCAGCCCCAGTTCTCAAATTCAAACAGATTAATGTCATGCAGTTGGGTTTGAACATGAAGAGCTACTTCTCTGGATTTAATTATCACAAGAAGAAAGTGGTATAGTGCAATTATACCACAAAAGGAAGGAAATTCTGGGCATTATTAGACTTTCATTTCAAAAAGTAAGGTATTTATGTTGCCATCAGAATAGATTGTAAAGAACTATAGGATTTGACAAGGACAGAAAACTGTAAAAGACAAATAAATATGCAGGATCTAAGAGAAGTAATGCCCCTAAAATGTCACATAGTGTGCTTGAATGCAATATTGTTATGTTACAGAATTACATGCTTATGGTTTTGTAATAAAAGATTCGGTATAGATTACTAGCTCATTAAAAATGGGGGCATTATTTGTGCTGGACCCAGTATCATAATGTGCACTGATTCAGTAAATTCAGGTATTGTTTTCTCAATGATGGCTAAGATATATTTTTTAGACTTTTGGGTTTATAGATAAGAAACATAGAAATTGTATTATATTAAAATCACAAAATATCTCAGTAATCAAGAATATACAGATTTACCTAAAGAAGCCAATGAAAGTGCACAGAAGTTTCTCTGATAAGTTCAAATATTTTTAAAATACTAACATGCACAAAAGACAGGGTTTATCTAACCAGAATCTAACACAAATGTGTGACACAGACCAGTAATAAACAGGATTTTTAAAGGATGTATTAAAATGTTCTTTGAAGAACAAGGATTGAAAAGACCCCGCTCATGGTCTAAGAAAGTGTCAAAGAGCAGCAGAGGACTAAGAAAAGACAAGTAAAGCTCAATGCTCATTTTTTGTCTTCTTGTCAAAAAGAATGAATTCAAAAGAAGAGATACAGCTTTGTTTTTAAAAAGCGTCAGTGTGGAGTGTTGGAATGAATGCCCAAGAAAGTAAGAAACAAACAGACAAAATAAAAACAAGGTCCATTTTGCAAAAATTCAAGTTTCTGGGGCTAATGAATTATAATCCCAACTATTTGCAAATATATTTGCTAAGCTACTGTCAATAATCCTGGTGGAATGGTGGAGAACAGGAAAAGTGTCAGAAAACTATAAAAAGGCAGAAAATGTCTGAATGTCGTTTGGTTAAAAAAAATGTGTATGCCTCAAATGATCTCTGTTTATAAAATAGCTCCATTGCAGTTTAGTTCCCAAGTTGAGTTACGATGGCTGTGTAAACAGACACGAGAGGAGTGTGTTCAAAGCTGAGCAGAGCTCTGATTGGGCAAATTAAAGTATGGTCCAGTTGATCCTATCGTGAGTAAGGTCCAGTCTCAGAAGTGCAGATATCAGGAACTGTTTCTGCAGTAACCAGTGTTTCTGGAGTTTTACATCTTATCTCTTCCTAAGGAGTCCTTATCCCAGGTCAGTAATGTTGCAAGGCCTTTCCTCCAAGTATATGAGTATATTCTGCAAAAACCAATTTAATTAATTTTACAGATAAAAGAAAACACTCCAAAATACACCTCTCCCTGAAATACCTGTGTCTGTATCTTACATACATATAAAACTGATGCTAACTTGCAAATGCCCATGTTCTGTGATCCATTTCCTGCCTTCTCTGTGAACACAGGGAAATCCTTATCGTGGCTTAGCACCCTTTTCCAGGGAAGGCCCAGCCCCTTCAGGCCCTGAGAAAGCACCTGCCCTGCTGAGTGGTAATACCAGCTGTGGGGCGGCGGGAGAGGAGGAGGCAGAGAAACAGGTTTTGGTGACTGACCGAACTCACCGTAAGTAGGACACAAGACAGGACCCGGGTTATAGGAAAAGGTAGCACATACATTTTGGGATCTATTAAATGTATAAAGTCCCCCAACAGTTTTCAACAAAACGGCCAGTGTGGTCATTTAATAACATCAGTCAGATCACGTCGCTCTGATTCAACCTCTTGTGACTTCCTGTTTCTCTCTGAGACCCTAAACTAGCTACCACTTCCCTCCTTGTCCACCCCCACCCATGTGTCATCTCTCTGCTTTATTTCTTCCCACTTGCCCCACACTCTCCCTGCTCCAACATGCTGGCCTCTTTGCTGTATGTTTCTAGAACATACCAGACCTATTGCTTGTGGTCTTGTGCTTCTTGTGCTCTGAGCCTGAAATGCTCCTCCCAGATGGTCTCCCCTCTCACATTTCATTCCAGTCTGTTGCAAGTCATCTCAGAGCGGCCTTTAAATAAATAGACCCTCCTTTGTTTAAACTGCAACAGCCCCATTCTCACCCAGGCCACCTAGCACACCCTTGCTCCTTTCCTACTTTATTTCACCCCACAACGCCCACATTATGTCCCTATAGGCAGTTTATTTGTTGATTTTGTTTGTTATCTCTCTCTCCCCCACTGGAATCTGAGCTCCATGAGAGCAGTCGTGTCTTGTCTGTTTTGCCCACTGCTGTATACCCAGGGTTGAGAACAGGGCAGGGCAAGTAGTGGGCACTCAAAAACATACATGAGGAATAAGAGATGAATATTCAGTTGGTCTGTAGCCCCAAAATGAAATTCGAACCAGAGGTGTAGACTTAGTCACACAGAACAAAAATGTAAGGAGAGATGGTACCAGAGAAGGAAAGGTGAGGGACCTCTAAGCTCCTTCCAGGACCAAGATTTTAATCTGAGTATTACTCTCTCTCTCTCTCTCTCTCTTTCACACACACACACACACACGCACGCACGCGCGCACACACGCATGCACACACACGCATGCACGCACACATGCACACACACGCATGCACACACATATACACATGCACGCGCACACGCACGCGCACACACACACACACACACACACACACGCAAGCTCCACATAGAGCCACATACACTCAGTTTTTTCCCCCAAAACAGTCATCCTAGAAGATACTTTGAAAATATGTTTTGTGGACAACCGTGTTTAGAAAAGACTGGATGATCTCACCTTCCTACCCAGGAACGTGAATTTATTGAAGGATCTGAAAGTCTCAGCATGCATTAGTCAGGGTCCTCCAGAGAAACAGAAGGATAACTAATACAGATTTTGAAGGATGAGTTTTCTAAAATGGTTCCAGGTTTTCTCGAATTGGCTCTCTAATCTGATTCAATTTATAGATGCTCATTACTCTATTTCTAGTAATAAAGAGAACACTGCTGGTCCGTGGTGTGTTGTGGCAATAGAGATACACAAAATATCAACATGGGTACTCCTAATCGAACTTGTCCGAGACAAGTTTCTGGGTAACCATCTATGTGATGCTTTCAAACACTTTCATCAAACTAACAAGTATAATGAGATTGGCTGATGGTTCCTAATGTTGCTAAATAAACTAGGGAAAGAAAAGGATGAGCTAAGGGATTCAAATTCTTACCTCAAGTGCTACGCATACATAAATGACCTGAAAGCTTCTCTGTCTGCCCTGAAAGAGATTCATTTCCTGTAGCTGCAGAGCTGAGATTCCAGAAAGCCAAGCCCAGAATCTCAACCTGCTAACAGCTGAATTACAACACAAACTGAATTCCTAACATTGCCGGGTGTCCACTGTTAAAGTGAGGGCATTGATTGGAAGGGAGTGATCCTGAATATTGGAATGGGAGTATATGTGAAGCCACTGATGAAGCTTGGAATATTAAATCCCTCAATTCTTTGCCTATAGAAGCAGAGTCTTTGCTTATCATAAGAAAATACCACAGACTGAGGGTGCAACATCAAAAATTTATTTTCTCACAGTTTTGGATGTTAGAAGTCCAAGATCAAGGTATCAACATACAGCAGATTCTCTGTTAACCGGAACTCAAGCATCCGGCAAAAATTTGTTGCCGGTTGCTTGAGATTTTGCCGGTTGCTTGAGATTTTGCCAGTTGAGTTCCAGTTAACAGAGAGTCCCTTACGTTTATCCGACTTCTACCAATCCCCGTGGGTGCCAGTTAACTGAGGGCCTACTGAATTTGGTTTCTTCTGAGGCCTCTCTCCTTGGCTTGCAGAGGACCCCCTTCTCATCTTGTCCTCTCTGGATCTTCCCTCCCGGCCTATGCATCCCTGGCATCTCCTCACGTGTCCACATTTCCTCTTCTTATCAAAACATCAGTCAGACTGGATTAGGACCTACCCTCATGGCCTCATTTTAACTTGATCACCTTTTTAGAGGACCTTTCTCCAAATATAGTCACATTCTGAGGTCTGAGGTCCTTAGGGTTAGAGCTTCGACATATGAATTTCGCAGGGATTGGGGATTGGGAGGATACAATTTAGCCAATAACATTGCAATTCTTTTAAGTTTATTTTTGTTAAACCTCTATGTTTCCCAAGCACATTTGACTACAGCACCCCTAATTCACATGTTTAACTACTTATTGAAAAGTAATCTGCCTCACTTTGAATATACTTTTATAATGACCTGGATTTATATAGCAATATCAATAATATTATTTATATAATATATAAAGGATAATATAATATAGAATTCATATAACATACAGTATGTCATGTATGTTCAATAATTATATAGCAATGTCAATAAGAATATTCTTAATAATAAAACTGTCACAAAGTAATTGACAAAGCACTTTTATCCTATGATTTCATTTGATTCCTACCTTCTGTGAAGTATACCGTGCAGATATTATTGTCGCAACTTAACGAAACAGAAGATTAAATAAAGCCCGGAATGGTAGTAAATAGCCTCTCATGCTATTAATTTCTTTACTTCGTGAAACAGTTTTTAAATACTATATAATAGCCACGCTTTCCTAATAATATACCATGGCTCTCACTTCTGATCAAGACACATTTTAACAGGGCTTGTACTTATTAGTTAAGGGCACAGTCACCTTGGTTTCATTCTCACTAACCATGTCATCTCGGAAAAGAGAGTTTACACTTGTGTGTGTCTCTCAGGTATGATATTGGTAGCTGCACCAATATCTAAGGGAGTTACTGAGAGGACTAAACGAGGTGACACACGAAAAGGATTTCAAACATCACCGAGCACTTACCAAATGCTCAGTGAATCTTAGCTAGTACCATGGAAATGTACATTTCTGGTTATAATAGCAAACTATAGCCTATAACATGAATGTAACACAACCAATTCAGCCATTTCCCACCTGAGTCCAGTTTTTACCATCTGTTTCCCTTCTGAAAAACAAACTAAAAAATGAACAACACTTGGAGCTTAAGAGAACCCTGAGTGCCATGTTGGGAAGGATGCCTGGGGTGAAGGGCTCCCAGCTCTGCCCTGGCCCTGGGCAGACTCCTGAAGCTCCTTCTGAGGTCAGCGGGCTCGGCGTGCATGCCTCCTAAGCGATCTCTTGGGACTTGGACTATTTCCTGCCTGTGATCAGCAACATCTTTTCTTGCAGTATTTTGGGACGTTTGTCCTTGTTCCCAGCCAAAATCAGGAAGTCCAGAAGCACACGAAAACAAACAATTACATGACAACGCTTCTGTCAAATTATTCCAAGTTCAAAAACCACAAGGAATTATTCAGTGATATTGGGATTTGGTCGGTAGTTTATCTTACTAATTACATTTATTCTCGCTGATGTGCCCATTCTTTTCTTCCCAACAATACTTTTGTTGGCAGTGATTTCCATGAGACATTTTTTTCCTGTAGTGTGTTTAAGTACAGGAAGTGATTAGATAGGGTGTAACTATATTTTGCAAAATTTTACAAATGTTTTTAGGAACTCAACTGTTTTATCCTCTGCAATTTTCAAATTATATTTTATTATTAATGTCGTTCTTAGAGATAACTGCTAATCTTGAGATCAGCATGATTAGTTTCCTAAAAATCCCTTCCATTCATTTCAACGATCATAACTGAATCGATGTAAGCCAGCATTACAAAATGCTACTTTCCGCAATTTCACCTGCTTCTTAAGACCCAGCTGACTATCAGCTCCTTAATAAAATTCCCATCCCTATGGGATAGCCAAGAGGCTCTGCTTCTACTTCTTACTACAGTCACTCCACTAAGTCCAAAGGACTTTTTCCAATTATCATTTCACTTACCCTTTCAGCAAGCTCTATCTGAAAACCTTTTCTTCTCTCTTGAATTACTCTCTTCCATGACTTAATGAACTTCAGGATTTTCTCCTACCTCCATGGCTGCCCGTTCAGTTTGAGAGACTTTTCCTCCTCAATGATACATCCAATGTTACAGTTGTTCTGGATGCCAAGCCCTAGTCACCTCTCACTTTATTTCCTAGGCAACCTCATACATGCTCATAGTTTTATTTGACTTATAAATTGATATCTTTGTCTTAGAGAGTTCTTCTGGGTCTCAGACTCATATGTCCAGTTGCCTACTTGACATTTTTTGCTTTGAAATGTCAGTAACACTTAAACTCAATGTGGCCAAAGTTGAGTGCCCAAACCTTTTCTTCAAATCCGGTCCCTTTTCTGTGATTAGGACAACCAATCATCCAGTTACGCAAGCCAGAAATCTAAGAGTTATCCTTGATATTTCTCTCTCTTTCAGCCCTCGTATGCAATTCCTCATCACATGTCAGTTTTACCTATTAAATATCTCTAACATCTATTCACCTCTCTACCAGTACCACCACCCTTTCTAAGCCACCATCTTTTCTCACCTGGACTACTAGAGTGATCTCTTAACCAGTCATTCTTGCCCCTCTTCAGTCTATTCTCCATACTGTACCCACAGTTTTTCAATATGCAAATCTAATAATACCATCTTCCCCATAAAATCATTCGATGGCTTCCTAATGCTCTTGGAATAAAGTCAAACACCCAGGCCTGTACTACAAAACCCTGACAGCTCTCCAACCTCATTTTAATCCATGGCCCACTTTGTTCTCTTTGTTATGATGCACTTGGCCTTGTTATGATACCTTATATATGCCATCCTTCTGCCATAGGACCTTTGGCCATGCACACTTGCTGCTGGATTGCTGCACTTGGTTTTTTTGTTTGTTTTTTGGTATGTGGGTAGTTCCCTGGCTGGGACTCGAACCCAGGCCACAGCGTTGACAGTGCCAGCGCCAAAGCCTTAAGCCACTACACCACCAGGGAATGCCCTGGATTGCTGCACTTGGGGTGGCCATGGAATGTATGATCCAACTAGAATACCTCTGAGTGTGAAAGGGACACTATTACTAATTACACCAGGCAAGACAACAGACATAAATCTAGACTTTCTAGGGCAAGTGGGACATAAGTTCACCTTAAATTAACTCCTGTTTATTCACTAGATCTCAGATCGAATTCTTAGAATTCTCCTATCTCCTCTTCCTCTTCTCCCTGTTTTTCTCTTTGCCTTCTTCCTCTCACTTTCTCCTCCCCATCTCTCCTACTACATACATTATTTTTCCAGAAGGCTAAAACACCCTCCGATACAAACAAAATCTTTTCCTAATAAAAAATGATTTCTGGAAAGAGCCTTGCTAGTTTAAATCATTTGCCTGTATCTACAGAAATTTGCTTACTGGAGAGCTGAAACTCAACTTCAACCATAGTTCTAAAACATGCATGCCTTTTAAGTGTAAAATTAAAATAAACTTTAAAATTGAACATTAAGTTATTCTCTCCAATCCTACTAAGTGAAACATTTTATAGGATTGCAAGGAAGCCATTTGAGACCCAGAAATCTCCAAGTTACTTATCAATATAAAATCATAAATCCTCAGAACGCTTCTGAGAGAGGGACCCAAACCCAAATATCCCAGTATCATTAAAAGTTAAACTCCTTCCAGCTTATACCATAGTTGCCAATTTCTATGATTCTCTTCTAGATTATTATCTGAGCACCAAGATGACATCTTATGGATCTTACATTTCCCTTCTCCCCATCTACTGTCCAGCACTTTGTATAATGTTTTGCATGAACACTATTGAAATGAACTGATTTAATGGAGGGTCCCATCTAAGCCTGCCCTAGAGTTGGCCCCTTTGCTGACCCCCTTACTCAAAAGTTCTATTGACCTGCAGGATACCTAGATCTCCAGTGGAGTCTAGACTCCCTGTTGTCTTACTTGCACCATTGGGGTCTTTGTTCCTGAGTCATGGTCCACAGCACCGCTGTTTACTGGGCTCATAATGCTGTCATGAAGAAACCCCATACTAAACATTCAGGTTTCCGCGGGACATAGTTCTGGCACTCAATTTTCCTTAACCCAGGCCCTCCCAGCAGAGCTAGGAGAAAAAGCGTGGGAAGATCAATAAAGTAATGCATAACCTCATGGGTTATGGCACCCCGTAACTGTTGTGGAGAATGGAGACATTGGCCCTGTGCAGCAGTAGTTTAGAGAGCAAAGGCTCCCAATGCCATCTGGCTTCTGACCTCAGTTCAGTCACCTATGACCTCTGTGTGTTCTTCAGCGCAATGCGGATGATCCACACACCCGCCTCAGGTGGATTGTTATGAGGACAAAAGCAGCTTATACATACTCGTATAGAGTCCTTAAAACAGCTCCTGACTTAGAAATCCTCCTGAATAGTACTGACTATCATCAGGGAAGGAGGTTAGCGGGAGGCCAGAATCTCAGAAGAAACAAACAAAATTTGAATAATACCTACTGTTTTTTGAGAGCCTATGATGTGCCAGGCGTTGTGTGTGTGTGTGTGTGTGTGTGTGTGTATAATGCATTTATAAAGAAATAAAAATTAAAAAATAAATGCATAAGTAAAAACTTAGCTTTGGTGAGATTCTGTTGATTAAAAAAAAAAAAAGCATTATCCCAGAAATAAGGGACTAATGTACAAGCTTACACTGGTATTTTCATGACTTAAGGCAGACCCAAATCACATATTCCAGGGAAATGACTCCCCAGATTTGCCCCCTTCTTTTCCATCTTTGTAAGAAGACATGTTATTTGTGTTCCTTTAAGTTCTTTTAAAGCGTCATAGAATTCTCGTTAGGCATTCCTGCTACTTCTTGGTCAATGTCTTTTTTAGTTAGACTCCTGTCTTCCTGATGATTAAAACATTTTTTTCGCATTTTCTCTCTGCAAAACCATCAACCTGAAGAATATCTGAGATAAACCTTCCTTACCTGCTTTAAAACACTGCTATCTACTATTCACATTTTCAGAATTCAAGTCCTAAAATGTACATATGTCCCAAGTGTTTAAAAATCCTATACTAAAGTTGCGGCATAGTACAGCATTGTTTAGAGACTCTAACATGGTGCAATTTCCCTTTTCTCTGATTTTGGTATAGAGATAGAGGTGTTTAAAAAGAGAAGAAAGGAAGAACTTCTTTTCAAAGCGAGGAAAACTTTATTTTTGCTCCTTTTGCCAAAAGTGTGGTTTCTGGACACCTAATTCCTGGTGTCTTTCTTTCCTGCATGCTAAGTTCTCTCAGTGACAGCCTAGGAACACACAACTAGTGCAACAGATCAATGAACAGGAAGCCTCCTACTCAGCCAGGTCAACATGCAGTCCTTAGTGACCAGACAGACCCAGACTCTCTCAGGAAAGTAAAGCAGGAGACTGAACCTCCAGATGAGAAATTGGGATCTAATCCACCATCTTGGATCTCAGGCGAGCTCTTAGCACTCAGAACGACCATGTCTGCCTGAGTTATCTGCACTGGCTGCCTGTCCTAGCCCATAAATCTATGGAGTGATTAAACTGCACAAGCTTCCTCCTCTTTGTTTGGCTAGATAAACATCTTGGGAGAAATAATTCACTTCACTAATTGAGAGTAGTCATCTGAAAATATTCAAAGCAGCCAGCTGAGGCAGTGCCACATGGTGAAAGGTTGTGTCTGAGATTGGGGATCTGGGTTCTCTCCGCCTTCATTTCGCAAGTTTGCAGCAGTGACATGAATGAGTAATGCCTAAGGAAGTTCAAAGGGAGACCTTTTGTGAGAGCATTTTCTCTCCTACTAGGTCTGGGCCTCTCCATGATTGCGTTTTCCTCACACTCCCACCATTTCCTCATCCTCGTTGAGAGTGACACCCCTGCTCTGATCTCTGGGCCATGTTGCCTGCACCCATTACCATGATCTTCTTCATTCGTCACAGATGCAGTAGAAGCATGGTAGCGACTGCTCTGTCCCTTTCCTCACCCCGAAGTGACCTTGACACGGTGATTGGGGCCAGAGTCTGGTTCTTGTCATGTGGGCCATGTTTCAGCCACTGTAAGTTGTCATCGCCATCAGCGTCTCCACTGTCTTTGCCAGTTACATAAGAGGCCACATAACGTCCGCTCCCTAGCACAAGCTTTTATTAAACAGAGACAGCCGGAGAGGCCAAGTGGGCAAGAGGTTCATCCCAGAACCACGTCCCCGGGGAGGGCGAGTGGCCGTCTCCAGGTCTTGGCTCCTGGAACCACTCCACTCAGCTCTCTGCCTGTGTTTACAACTTTAAATACCCAAGGACGACATGTTATATTTTCAGCCTGAAGGAGCAAAAGAGAAGCAGCGCTTTCAAAATAAGAATTCCCCTGTTGTTTGTTTCATTTTGGAACACAATAAGAACAGACTGAGGACACAACCGAGCTGTCAACGCTTCCTACCCTGGTTCCACAGCACCTTTCATTTGCCAGAAGAAAGTTGCTTAAGTTAAACAAGAGCCTAATGAATAGTCAAAATAATTGTTTAGCTTGGATGTCAGGCCTTCGGTAAAGAGAGGATTGCCCGAGACCACAGGCCAGTAAAAGCAGCTGAGCAGGACGCCACTTGTTCTAGTTTTCCGACGTCAGCCAGGGGCCTCTGCTCCTCCAGGACTGTCGTTACTGAATTAGTTTCCTCTTCCCACAAGCATATTGAAGCAATTTGATACCAGAAGGGTCTCATGAAAGCAGGGAAAAAGAGCGAGCTCTTTCTATATTAGAAATGTATACTGAAACCATTAATTTTACACATTAGAGCCTCAATGAAATAGAATGCTCAAGATAGGGCATGTATGGTTTGCTTGCATTTAACTTTTCATGTTGAAAAAGTTCTAAAATGCATTGTTAACCCACGTACAATTGTCCTGCCCCCTGCCTTACCAGTATTTTTAACATGATTTAATACTTTTCTAAAACTGCTATTTACTGCACGTAGAAGGCCCTTGTCAGGTTTACGAGAAATCTGCTTCAAGGCTGTGATGGTAGTCATGGACGGCGTGAGCAAGGAAAGGGGGCTTTCGGGTCTGGGCTGGGTAGTTGCTGCTTCTGCTGTTGATTTGTTTTGCTTCGGTTTGTTTTGTTTGTTCAGGTACCTTGGCTATCCACTTGCTCCGTTGTTGTCTCTGCTTCCCAAAAGTGGGATTGCATCGTGAAAATTCTACTTAATTCAGAGCTTGAGTAAATGAGTTGCCAGGTAATTTCAGTGGTGATAAATAATACTTTGAACAATTGCTTTCCATCTCTTACTTGAAAATAATATATGCCTCGTGGACCCAGAAAAGAACCTGGTTGTCTCACCCGACAGCCTGTCTCCCGTGGACTGCTTGCTGCTCCAAGAAACAAAGTCTGATGGAATCTTGAATTCATCAAAGGGGTAGATTCCCCTGCTATTCAGTTTCCAGGAACCATGATAAATATACATTTGGTTTATTGGCAAATAGCAATCAAAGCATACATTTGGGTAATAAAAAGTTAATGCTTAACTGGGTATATAATTTTTTATCCTGATAATATAGGAAAATGAGTAAGGACATGGAGTTTGGAGCCAGTTCTGACTCTGAGCTCAAGCCCCACACTCACTAGCCCTGTGAGCTCAGAAAAATGACCAACTTTCCCTTGGCTTCAGTTTCCTTGTCTGTAAAATAGGCTGATAATAATACCTACTTCACTGGGTTGTTGGGTAGATGATATGAGAAAAAGCATGTAAAATGCTGAGCACAGTATAAGGAGTCAATAAATGTGAACGATCATGTTATTTTCACACACCTTACAACATCCCTGCGGAGTAGGTGAAACTCCTATAGTTGTGCTCATTTAAACATGAGAAACTGGACCTCAAAATGATTATTAATTTGCCTAAGGTCACAAAAGATGGTGAAATACTAATTTCCTTAGTAACAGGAGTTCCCAGATTCCTTTTTACCCATTCTGCCACGTGGTTTCTCTAAATCTAAAGTCTTACATGATAAGGAGCCTCTTCTGCCTTAGACTCTCAGATGGACAAATGGAATAAATTCTGGCAGAGGCTTTAAAAACCCTACGTTGATATTATACAGAAGTGTTCTGGGAAAATAGTGTCCTCAGAACTACAAAGTCAAGAGGACTCTTCGGTCATACTGAGACAAATATACCAGTGGTGAAATGATTTCCAAATGGTGAGCCTGAACCCCCGAGGAGAAGCTCGAAAGGATAACACAACAGGTCAACAGATCCATGAGCCCAGCAAGCTTTGTAAACCAAATTAACATGGTCTCATCTAGGCATAGTTTTTCAAGTTTACTTTCTTTCATAAAATCTAAATTTACTTAGAGGCGGTGATGAATGTGTTATATCATTTTGACCTGCTGTACTTTCTCACTGACTATTAAAAGTACAACTTCTATTGTGTACGGTCTGTGATTTTTGTTTTCATTTTAAAAATCAGGTGGGCACACTGCCTAAGGTTGGAAACCACTGTTATTAAGGAGAGCTCTGCTTATGAAGTGTAACAACCTAGATTTAAGGACGAGCCCCGCTCGTTGTAAGTTTAAAGCCCCATGAACTCAGGCAGCCAATCAAAGTAAATAGACCTCTACTGTGGGCCTTCCAGGGTCCTGAGCCCGGAGCCGGGGCTGGCAGGGCAAAGAACACCCCTTCACTTGCTCCTCTGAGACTGTTTTCCCACTTAGAGAGTGAGGACAACAATAGTGACCGTCCTCACAAGGCTATTGTGAGGCACCAATGAAATAAACAAGAAAACAAACATAGGGGGATGTCTGTGAATGTGCTTGGTAAACTCCTTAGAGATGTAGAAACAGATGTTGAAGACAACTGCTGAGGAGAGCTAAACCTTCCTGGTGGCTTTCCTGTCACTATCGACCTTCTGCACCTATGAGTTTATCAAAGGCTAAGAGCACTCGCTTCTTTGGTGTCAGATTATATTCGTATTTTAAATATACTTTTCAATCTCGCCCCTCCTCCTTGCACTTCACTGTACTTTATAACATTCTTTAATATCAATATGTCACAACAATATCAGATTATACAAAGCATTCAATAAGGTAGCAGTATAAAATGCAAAGCAGAGAATTAGCCCAAGGACTCAGAGCTTACAGTTAATAAGCCCAAGTCCACGCAGGGCCCATCTAGGAGGGATATTTTAAACACTATCAATTGCATGTGTTCTAGCCAATGAGGATCTCACTCAGGCCCTGGTTAACTCCAGGAGTTAAGAAGAAGACTTGGTCCTCTGCCCCATTCCCTGGCTGAGGCCCCAATGTCATCTCATGTCTCAGAAACAGTGCTTTATGGGAGTGGACCCGTTACTCATGGAATTGAAACCTTCCCTGATTCGGATCTTCTAGAAATATATTAGGTCTTATGTGCTTTTACCTCTCCAATGATTCCATGTTATATGTATACTAATTGGGAATGTAGTTTTCCTACTATTCTTGTCCACAGAGGACGTTCCCTTAGAATGCTTAGTATCAGACAACACACAAAGCTCTATGGAGAAATGCAGAACATAATATGCATGACCCCTGCTTTGGAGAAGTGTAGAAGGAAGTAAAACCAGCATTTATGGCCAGGCAGCAAGTATTATTTTCTCCTACCAATGACACATGAAGTGACACAATTGAGATTTCGAACCTGATTTACCCAAGGTCTACCTTATTCTAAGTCCAGGCTCTCTCCACTCTACGTCATTACCTCCCTTGATTGGGAAAGCAGGATACACACCAGAAGGAAAGGATACATAGACCTCAGAGGGAACCTACAAATAAGTCCTAGAAACTCTGCAAACCACCATGTGTCTAAGGGGTCTGTGTCTGAAGTGCCTGCAGCTAGGCTGGCCTTCCTCTGAGCAGATTCTAAAGCAGATCAATGATATAACACAACCTGAGGAACGCGAAAAGTCTATGCCAGTCAGAAAATAATTGTGCTGGAGCCAAGAGAAATGACACCATGGGTGGTGAAAGCTGTCATCTCAGCACACCATTTGTTCTTCCAGATTAAGATGCTTCATCTCTGTGGCTGTTGTAAGTACGAGAAGACTACGGATACTTTGTAAATTACGAAAAGTTTCACAGACCCATCTCCCAGGCAAATGTAAAGAAGAGCTCTGCTTCATTTCTTAGGTATTGCCACGTTTATTACAGTCAGCATTCATTAAATGTCCCTTTCCACATGGCAAGGTGAATGAAAATCATTTTTTCAGCTGACATTTGGTGTCGGTTCCAGTGACATAAGTGGGTAAGAGGATGTACCGAGGGCAAGTGAATACACTTGGCAACGTTTTCAAACATTTGTTTGGATCTTCTGTTTTCTAGGAGATGTACGATTAAGGGGTCAGACGGGGGTTCCTGCTGAACGCCGCGGCTCCTACCCATTCATTGACTTCCGCCTACTTAACAGTGAGTAATTAAGTGTACCTGGAAAGGAACAAACGTTTTTTAAAAAAAAAAAAATCTCACTTCCCCCTTAACTTCAAAACCCTCGGAGGTCGGCCTTCCTTCCTTCATCGTTCCCCTCCCAAGAGGAACTTAGCTCTTTGTCTTTAGACTTCCTCACCAGTGAAGTAATTCTGGCTCTGCTCTCTCGGAGCGTTGGGGACTGGGGGGCAGGGGTGTCAAATGAAATCATGGCAGTTTTAGAAATGTAAGTTTAAAAACTGTGAAGCTAATACAGGGAAGTTCTTCCCTCCGTTACCCAGTACATTCTCTCCACCTCAGCCACTAGACTAGACAAGACTATTCTATATTTAAAACTCCACCTGAAACCTACTCTAGAGCTGCCCTTCGTAGCCTATCCACTATGAAGTTCTCCCTCCTTTGTCTAATCTCAATCCCTGAGGTTGGTTCTTGTGCTCCAATAGAACTCCTCACCCTGGCTAAGTTTTTTACTCTGCAATTGCTGCTTCTTCCATTATGACTACCTTGGAAGTTCATTTATGCTCTACCTTTCCTCTTCATATATTCCCCCCCCCCCCCGCCATTGGGAGTTTTGCTCAAGCTCTGGCTTATAATTTTTGTAATTTCAAATTCCTTTGGAAACCTAAGCCAGGGACCAGTCACCCCTCCAGGTTTCATATCTTCTGTCATAATTATCTTTCACTTTCGACTTGAAGGGTGAGGGGAGAAAGTGGATGCATTTCACAATTAGCTCCAAGGTTTTCAGTGTTTGGTTCTCATATCACCTTCCATCTATAAATTTCAAAGTGCTGGGCTGCACCCACCAAGTATTACTTTCTTTTGGTATAAACAAGTTCAACTAAAGAGGTAATTTGATTTACGTTGACCCCTGGAAATTACTAGGAGAAATTATATCTTACTATTTCTGATCCTTAGATCCTCGAAAGGCCAACAGGAGATGGACGTGTTTATATTTCTGGCTTGTTAACCTCCATGGCAATGTGCAATATCTGTTTTCTCAGCTGTGTCACAGACACAGAGACTCACAGTAACTCTTTCCATACTATAGACAACCTCCCTGACCCAGACCCCACATTTTAGAAGAACTGAGTCATAGACCAGTGCAATATTGGGCACAGCCTGTGGGGAGCCTGTGACGCTGAATGTTCTACCCCAGCTACCCATGGAAGGTACCCCTTTGACAGTCTCTAGACTGTGTGAATTTGCAGGTCCCACACGTATGTTTTCGCCAAGCAAGGTGGGAATGAGCAAGGGTCCAGTTCACTGTCTCATACATGCTGAGGGTCCGAGAGAAGAAATAACCAAAAAGGCTCTTTTCAATAGTAGGTGGGCTGTTACATAATAGAAGGCATAAGCAAATTAGGAAAAGAGGAGCTATATCTCTTTACAATTCCCAGGTACCAAATGATAAAATCTTTTTCCTTTAATTTATTTATTCTGGTGTTAATAAGCAACTGCTAATGGTGGTTACCTTTGCAGATGGGATTATAGAATATTTAACTTCTACATCATAGGTTTCTGTAACAGTTTGATTATTTTTTTTACAATCATAATAGCTTGTTTTACTTTCATAAACTGAAAAACAACTAGAAACATATAGAAAAATCTGAACAGAAACTCAATGTAGATAATATTTCACCATTATATTATTCACCGTATAACAGACCATATACAGCAGGTGCCATCCTGTCACCCCGCTGTTGTCTATCCTCCAGGACCTGCCGAGTGCCTGGACTCTACCCCAGCCTCCTTCCTCTGGCTAGGATGCTCTCTACCCCTCCCCCCATTTCACCCCACCTGTTGCTCATGCCCCTCTCTTCATTGTGTGACAGTGTTGCCTGTGCACCCTGAAATTCCCTTTCTCCTCTGCTCAGCGCTCCACTCTAAATAACTCTTCCATGCATGTCTCTTTATCAGTACTACATGCAAGGAAATATTAATTTGCCTTCATTTTATTTTGCTTTATAAGTATTCTCAATTGTTTTTTTCCTTAGATGAAGAAAACACATACTTAGATGGACTGCAAGATCCTAAAGGACATTCTCTTTACAGTTACTGAACTCCTAATAACTACTGTTAACTTACCAATTACATTAAAGGGTTCTTTCCAAAAAATTACATTAAATAATTTTAAATGTGGAGTTCCCTGGTGGTGTAGTGGCTTAAGGCTTCGTCGTTGGCGCTGTCAGCACTGTGACCTGGGTTCGATTCCTGGCCAGGGAATTATCCACATACAAATAATAATAATAATAATAATAATAATAATAATAATAATAATAATTAT
The DNA here is from genome assembly GCA_004026885.1 of Lyroderma lyra. Lineage (NCBI taxonomy): Eukaryota > Metazoa > Chordata > Mammalia > Chiroptera > Megadermatidae > Lyroderma > Lyroderma lyra. Next base: position 115,219 of record PVJL010003844.1, on the reverse strand, counting down.
AAATGTAAGGGGTGGGGGAGGAGGGACAGGGACATAAATATATGGTGATGGAAAGAGAACTGACCCTGGGTGACGAACACATAATGCGATACACAGAGGATGTAATGTAGAATTGTGCACTTGGAATCTATGTAATTTTTACTAATCAATGTCACCCCCATAAATTTAACAATAAAAAATAAAATTATAAATGTCTTCACCCCTTACATTTAACTGAACAGCTCACACAGGACTGAGTTCTGAGATTTTCCTTTCTGTGGTACCAGCCATCCCATTACCTAATGCCTCCACATGCCTTGTTAGTGAGTTGCAACTAGGACCAGTAGCATTACTGTGATTGCTCCACAATTTCGTAACTTAGCTGCAGGTAAAGCAGCTTGTCACCAAGTAGTGGCACGTATGTGGACATCTGTGTTACGTACAGTCACATAGTGAGACGTAATACATATGTCATATCTCCTACTGCCTTGTATACATTCTATTTAATTATTTCATTTCATTCATGTGCTTATTGTGGTTTGCCTGAGTTGTTAACCTGTCTTTTCTTCCTAAAGGGAAATATTTTAAGTAAAACTTTATAAAAATTTAAAAACAAATCCTTAAGAAACATCCTAAGATTTTCTCCTAAAACTTTTTTTTAACCAACAAAACATGATTTCAATTCTACACGATAGGTACCAAACTAGTTTAAAGTGATTTTTTTTAATCAGTTACCATAACTTTGAGTTATATTTTTTCCAAGTATGGGCAGAGACCCAAGACTTTATTTTCTTCAAGTGCTTCTAGTTTTACTCTCTCTTTTTCTCCTAAAATAAAATCTAATCTTGGAGGTTAAAAAAAAAGATTTATAAGAAAAACCGAATTACCATGGCCTCTATTTCCTATGGCTGCATCCCTGCACCCTTCCTTCTGAAATGCTTAGTGAAACCCACATGGCCACTATTCCCTGTCCAAAGTGTTCCTGGGTGCTCACTCACATCCCCCACCTCAGCATATGCCTTGAATGACTGGAACTTGTACCACAAAAATGTACATTAAACATTAAGATTAAAGTGGAAGTCGTTGAAGGGTTTTGAGCAGAAGAGTGATGTGAAAAAACTTTTCATCCCAGATAATTTAAAACATATAGAATAGTAAAATGATTCTCATGTACCTATCATCCAGCTTTGACAAGTACCAATGCATGGCCAATATTTGCATTCTTTCATTCCTAAATGTTTCTCCTTATGTTTGTGTATGTACATCCATAAATTTAAAAGTATCTTTTAAAATGTACATTAAATAGTAAGGCCTATTGCACATCTCCACTAGCCCCACTAGCCCCAACCTGTTACAGCAAGACAGGAGATGTCACATTTAATATGCAAAATAACTTTCCTTCTATCAGAAAAAAGATTCTAAATATTAAAACCAACAACTAGATCAGGGATGGGCAAAACGACAGCTAATACACCAAATCTGTGCCCCCACCCCTGCCTGTTTTGTAAATAAGATGTTATTGAAACACATCCATGCCTATTCATTTGCATATCACCCACAATTCCTTTTGCAGAGCAGTTGCAATAAAAACCACATGGATGGGAGTTCCCTGGTGGTGCAGGGGCTAAGGCTTCGGCGCTGTCAACGCTGCGGCCTGGGTTCGATTCCCAGCCAGGGAACTACCCACATATAAAAAATTTAAAAATTAAAAAAAAATAAAAAATAGAAACCACATGGCCCACAAAGCCAAACTACTTCCTATATGATCCTTCACAGAACTAAAGTTACCAAACCTTAAGTTATATTTTTAAGAAGAGTTAAGAGGGTTTTATGACATCATCATAGATACATTCAGTCCAGTCCATTTTCTTCTGTCAATGCTATTATTTTCTTTTTATTCCCCATGCCATCACTTTACTTTGGAGCATGGACTCACATTGACTAAACTCACATGAAATAGAAGTATAAACAGGAAGTGAACTTCTCTTGCTTATCCAGATCTTAAATTCTACAACTGTAATTTCTTGTTTTTTAATTTTTTTTTATTGTTAGATTTATTGGGGTACAATTGTAATTTCTTATTTCACTATGTTTTTCTAAAATGGGTGTTCTTGTCCCCATATTTTTGAGGGCACAGTACTACACGCCTATATACTTATTGTCTACATAACAGCTAACAATATATACCTGGTTTGCCTAGTATAGTCCTAGTTTGCCCCTGTTGTCCAGGCATACTTACTAGTAATGCCATCTTTCACTCCAAAATATCCTGATTTGGACAATAAATTATAGAGCCAATAGATTATATTGTATTTCCCACAGGAGTACTTCAAGACAACACCTCTCAAAGGTCACCTAGGCTCTAAAAATGAAGATTAGAAACTCCACCTCCTAAGAGATCCATCCAGATCCACCCATTTCTCTATTAAGAAATCTGTAAGATAGAGTTACTTGTTAACAGCCTGTTTCATTTCCCATTTATATTTTATACAATTTTAAAAGGGGCATCTACAAGCATGTGAATTTTTAGACTCTTCTCTGGATATGTAGCAAGGAACTGTGGCTTCAGCTTCCACACCGTTGTGTGGGACAGAGGAATCACAGACCCTTAAAGAGCGTTATCTCTGCACCTAAGCAGGGAGAGACAGAACGGCGTGAGAGAAAAGGGTGACAATCTTTGTATTCCCCTCAGAGAACTGAAGGAGGCAGGCAGAATGGAAATGGAATGACTCTATTACCCCAGTGCCGATGTCCTATAGATTTATTTCACTTAGTAACTCTGGGGGAGGGAACGAGAGAGGAGAAAACGCAGAGAAGAGTGCTCAGAGAGACGTGTAACCACAGAGGTGAGTGTGGCAAAAGCAATTACAATCCTTTGCAGAACAGGTGGTGACAGTGGCCCTTCCACGTCTTCTTCTCCTGGTTTAATATAATCAGTAGCCTGAGTAGATAATGACTAGGGGGAGATGTTCCCCCGGCAACCAGTTTAAAGCAACACAATGTGATTTCCACACCAGCGCAGCAAAGGAGGTGACATACAAAGCCAGCATCCCAGTGACTGCGGAACTGGGGGAAACAAAGCAGCTTCAGCTGAAGGTTTTAGGGCACCAAATGTCAGCTGCCAAAGAGAGCCCAGAGCTCCAGGCCAGCCTCAGGGCTTTGCAGTAGCAGGCTAATTGGCTATTTGGCTTTTCCTGCTGGTTAATTTGCTCATCTTGATCTTTAAAGTTCTCTCCAGGCAGGCCCCTTTTAGCTGCCCAAGCGTGAGGTAATTTTAGTAGCACTATGAAAATTGTTCCCCTGCTTATTATTTCCAAAGTAAAACTAATGTTTACAAATTTGTATATCTACATATAGAAATATATATCTTTTTACAAAGGAGAAGTGACCCAGAGACTCAAATCCTTTTTTTAAAGCTGCCATCTAAAACATGTTGCACCCTGTACGAATATAAAATGTATTCACAGCAGAACTGTCACCCAAAAGCCACCTAATGTGTGCAGGTGATAGCTCCTTAAATTTAGAGGGGCAATTTGCTTACAGACTCAGTGTTCTGGGAGAATTCTATGCAGACGAGGACAGCCTTTTGGTAATCTTCTTAAAGGTCATTTTTAACATTACCTATGAGAACGACACAAAGTCTGTGCTCTTCCTAGTGGTTACTGTCCACAATATCGCATTATAAAGTTCTGAGTTGCTAATAGAGCTTAATTGTTCTCACCACAAAAATGAAATGATAATTTATATGACCTGATAGAAGTGTTAGCTGATGCTACAGGAGTAATCATGTTGCAATAGATAAATGTAGGAAATCAACAGGTCAAATACCTTAATGTTATACAATGTTATATGTCCATTAAATCCCAACGAAAAGGTAACAAGAAAAAGAGAAAATAAAATAAAAACATTTGAAAGATTTGAAAGAAGTTATGCTGAGAGGGTTATAGCATCCCCCACCCCAAAGCCCTGACTCCCAGCCCTGTGTTCCCCAAGCAGAGAAGGGAGGTACCAGCTGGGACTAAGACTCCTCACGAGTACCAAGGTAACACCCCACAATTTCAAGTTCAATATTTGCCTTCCTCTAGAGGAAAGGCCAGACATTGGTTGTGGTTGTGGTGCCTTCTGACTCATCTGGACCACGCTCCATGATGTGCACTCCGGGTTTTGGCTGCAAGCTCCCAGCACTTCAGAGGCGGAAGTGCCAGACCCGCGGCTGGTTAGCCAACGAAATGCCACTACGATGCAGAAGACAGAGTTGATGGTGTCTTCATAGTTTCACTCATTCTTTGTCACTACTCATCAGTGACCGTAGTGGGAACACAGCCTGGAGTAGGCACTGTTCCAGGTACTAGAGATGTAAAGGTCCATGAGGCCTAGCCACTGCCTTTGAGGAATTTACAGAAACATAAGCAATTATATTTAACATGTGCATGTGTAACAAGAGCATATATGATATGAGAAATACGTAGGAGAGAGTGATGAACTTTGGGCAGTTGGTGAAGGGAATAATTAATCTTGGCTTGGAAAATTAGGGAAGGCTTTCTGGAGGCATTAAAACACGAGCAGTTACTGAAACAACGAAGCGAAGGATGGCTGCATGCTAAAGCCAACCTTTAGGGCCGTTCTAAAATATGCTTCAAAACCCAGGGAGCCAGGAAAGAGCTATCAACAATTCTACTCAACTGAACGTAAATTTTCCTAGAAGATGAAGTATTCAAGTAGAGGCCAGAGAACTTGGAGAAGTCATTCAATATACCTAAATGTCTGGGGAAGAAAAACCATATTCAAAAACAAAAACAAAAACATAATTAGTTTTCACCCTCTAAACCTAGAACTAAAAACAACCATTGCCTTCTGCTAACCTGGTTGATATTATTTAACCATTTATTTTTTTTACTTGAGTGATGAAAAATAGAAGATTGAATCAGGGACTCTAATATTTCCTCTGGGTTATCATTCATTCATTCAACAAATAGTATACCCACTCTATGCCAAGCAGGCCATGAGGCCAAGGTGCCCTGAGCCACGCTGATAATCACTGGACTAAGATAAGCTCATATATGATAGCCAGCTCCTGTCTGGGACAGTGATATGATAGGAGTCTGCCAGACACCAAATGCAAATATCCTTTTTAAGGCAACAAGCATTACAGGATAGCAAGGTGACACTTACTACATCTTATCCCTGGACTGAGAATTCTCAGTGTGCAAAAGTAAACTTACAGCTATTCATCTAGCCTCAAAGACCTAACAACCTCATTACATAGATAAGACAAATACACTTTAAACCAAAGACCATACAAGAGTGCAAATTATCTAGTTGTAAGTTAATTGACAGAGACAATAAATCAGAGACCAGAGAAGACAGATTACTGAAGTGCTTTGAGCAGTAGGAGAGATTGGTTATGTCTTGTGCTAAACTCTGAAAGATAATGTGGAATGTTGACTGGTTAAGGAATTGCCTGTAAGACTGAGCTGACCTATAGGGGACATCAAAATGTCACTAAGTAGAAAGTAGGTCCAGAATGCAGTCAAGTACATTTGACTCGGGAGAAAACGCAAGGCTTGGAATGACAAGATAAACACTTTGAACTTGATTCATTAAACAAAGAGGATCATTAGAGAATTCTGAGAAAAAAGATGGAGAGGATAAAATAGTGTTTAAGACAATTAGCTGACATCCATATATAGGAGAAACAGACTCAATGAATCAAGAAAAATGTAAGACTATGGTGGTCCTAGAAATAAAGGTATAAATCCACAGATGCAGAGAAGAGGAGATAAAACTCGTAATAGTGGAAGCTCCAAGGGTTGGTCTGGCCATCTGAAGAACTGGAGATGGGGTCAATGGTGAGGAAAGTTAGAGGGTGAATTGGGGAAAGGGGGTGAGCTCAGTAAGAACAAATTGTATACAGGAGAGTCCTGTGGAAACATCCAGGAGAGACCTGGAAATAAGGGATGTCAGTGCGGGGAAGGGAAGCCTGATTCGGAAGTTTCTGTTGGGAATCGCAGTCGTCCATGAGCCATGAGGCCAGAAAGGCATCACCAAATCAACAACGACTTTGTTTAAGGACCCTTAAAATTTTAGTTTATAACGAGCTTGATTTACCAAAAGCACAAGACTGTCGATGATAACGCCCACGAAGAAGCAAGTTTCACTGCAATTTATCTTCTGTGAGGAGCTATTTAGATACCACTCTAACCACACCCCCACCACCACGGATTCTATCTGATACATATTGGCTGCTCGTGCCCAGTGGATTTGCTAACTCATCTGAATACAGAGCAGATAATAGCAATTCCACACCACCGCACTGCCCCGAGTACTTCTGGCATGGTAGCTTCTTTAGATTTCTGGAGACAGTGAACTGCAGAGGGCAGCAAGAGTAAATTAAGTTTCCTTTGACTTAAGTTACCATATTTTGCCACGTATAATGCCCTCCCATGTATAATGCGTGCCCACGTTTTTGGCCTGAACTTTAGGGAAAAATATCTTTTGTTTTAATTTTCTCAAAGTTTTATTTGTTTATATTTAGGTACTTGTTTTTTGTATTATAAAGGAATTTTAGCATTTACTTTTAATGTATTATGGTACAAGAAATTTTATGTAACAAATAATTATAAAACACAAGAACAGATACAAACTACAAGAAATTTTGTGTATAAAAATTTTTATATAAAAGATGATCATATTCCAGGGTATTATTTTGCATACAGATATCATTATTGATTTCTAGAGTTCCATTTCAACTCATAAACATAAATAAAATAAAAACATTTATATAGATAAGGAATTAGTACAACCCATGTATTACATAATGTGCATTCTTATTTTTCCCTCACTAATTTGGGCCCAAAAAAGTGCGCATTATACATGGCAAAGTATAGTACCCTATGAGTCACTGGCTAGAATGATTTGTTTGTTAAAGAAAATTAACTTCAACCTCTTACCCAGAAACAGGTACAACCTATCTCTTGTGACTTCATTAATAAACAAAGTGAGGGGTTATGTTTTCTCGTTGCCACCCTACCTTCAAAGTTTCAGAAAATCTAAAAGACTCACCATGGTCTCCATTTGACTATATATGAAAAAATACAGAAGGCGTGTTCCATCCTTAGAATCTATTGTGCATTTCCAAACTGAGATCTCAGGGTTAACACGTAAGAGCAAGATCTTGTTTTCTCTCTAACTAGCAAACCAAATTGTCTTGGGGCACCTGGGTGGTTTGTTACTTAAAAGTAACCTTAAGAGGAAGAGCGGTAGAACAGATGCTTGAGGAAAATAGCAGTAATTAAGGAGGAAAGTCCCAAGAGGAAGGTGGCCCATGTCACTGAACCTAACAAGAGCCACCACAGAGCATTGAGATGGGAAGTGTTGAATTCCAGGCACCAGATGCAAGAGTCCAGGTATAGATCCCTCTAAGGCATGGCTCCCCAAGACTGTTGTCTCCTGAAGGTCCAGAAGCACAGAAGGAATGCTGTGAACAGTAGAAATAACAAAAGTATTTACACCCAACTGCTTCTCCACCATATCTAACGTGGGTGCCCACCGAGAGCCCCATGCACACTGAACTCCTCGTGCTCAATGCCCTCTCCAAACCATGGTCAACAGAGGAAGCTGATGGAAAGACTATGAGCTTTGAAGACAGATTGGGTTTGAATCCTACATCTTTTGTGAGCTTGGGAAATATACCCAAACTACTTAATCTTCACACATACAGAAGGAGAATGCAACACCAGCCTCATTAGGCTGATGTGGGGAGTAAATGAGGTCAATGTGTGCAGCAGCCTGTCTTACTCACAATAGATCTTCAGTAGATGTAGTTGAACTTTAGATGTGCCTTCTTCCTCTACTGAATATGCCCTCCCCAGCCACCTCATCTCCTAGGAAGCATCTACTCACCCTTCAAGCCTTGGCCCAGCATTATAGACTTTGTGAAGCCTCCTTCAACCCTACTAGGGGAGTAACTAATCATCCCCACCACATCTCCAAGAAAGCATCCATCACACTGTAACTGCAGACTCACTGAACCTGAATCTCTGAATAGTATATTTTCAGAGTCCTGAGGTGATTTGATGCAGCAACCCTGGTTCTGGACCTTCCTTGAGTTTTTGAAAATCATGAGTATTGGGAAATCACTGATATGGGTCAATTGTGCCCTACACATATCATATCAAATAGTAATAATAATAGCTAGTATGTGTGGAGCTCTTAGGTTCTAGATACTGCACTGTATGCTGTGCACAGACTCATTTAATCCCAACAAGATCTCTATGAAGTAGGCACTACTACTTAAACTGAGGCCCAAAGAAGAGGAATAACTCACTCAAGAACTAACTTATTAGCCAGAATTCAGACCCCAGAAATACAATGGTAGAGCACAAGGATGAAGATGTATGACTTAACCATAATCCACTATAATTCTTCTTGATATATGAATTTTAATGTTCAAACTCAAAACATGCTTGCAATCAATAAATTGCTTCTATGTGACATATGTATGATAATTACACATATTAAATACTTTTCTTATGAGTTATTTTCTTTTTATAGTATATTTAGGCTATTACCTCTTTGATGTGAAACTGCTTTAATATCATTGAACAGATAGTTCTATAACTTAATTAGAAAATATGTAACTATATCCAAGTAAATACTAAATTTTGCAACTTTTCAACTATTTTTTCTTCTTTTGTTTTGATTTGCATTTTTTGTTATTTTAACAGTTAAATTTATTGGGGCGACATTGATTAGCAAAAATTACACAGGTTTTAGGTGTACAATTCTACAGTGCATCGTCTATGCATTGCATTATGTGTTCATCACCTTGAGTCAGTTCTTTCTATCACCATGTGTTTGACTCCCCACTCCTTCCCCCTCAGCCTCAGATAGCTACTAAACTATTGACTGTGTCCATGAGTTTTTCTTTCTTTTTGCTTTTGGGTTTTTTTCTTTAATTAAAAAAAGTTGTATTTACTTAGAAGCATTCAGAACATCAACAAAACAGCTGCAATTTTTTTGCAATTACAGAATGGTATTCAGTTAACAAAACAACAATTATTTCATATAAGCTGCATCAAAGACAACTGAAGATGAAAAAAACTACCATCTGCATATATAACTCATTTGTACTGTGCACCAACAAGGACCTACTTTACATTTCCATGCCAATTTACTACCCCCATACTGTACCAGGCAAGGTTAGTGGCTACTGAAAATACCACCAGGACAGGGCTATCTAAAGGCACATTCAGTAGTGTGTTAACTACACAAAAGAAGACACTGTACAGTTTAAAAACAAATCTTACACAGCCTTACATTTCAGTTTTTTTCAACTGTGTACAGGAGGATTGAATGCTTTATAGACAAGAAAAAAACTGTGATAGAGCCAACTCATTCATCATCATCTTCTTCTTCATCTTCATCTTCTTCATCTTCCTCATCTTCCTTCAGTTTTACATTCCTCATCTGAGAGGAGTCATATGGTTCTTGGTTTTTTTCTGTCTTATTTCACTTAGCATGATGATCTCAAGGTCCATCCATGTTATCACAAACAACTGTACTTTTCAATATTCTTCCTGCTTTGGCAGAAGGTGCCAAATGACATATTGTTCACTTCATCGCCCGACCTCGTGTTCTTTGATAAGAAAGAGAAGGGTGTGGTGGTGACAATCAAGGATACTTGTCAGCTCTCCTCAAAAAAGAAGGAAATGAAATCGCTATTATGACAAATTAAAGTCAGATTTGGGACTGCCACCGGTTGCTTTAATTTTTCTCAAGGGGAGTTGGTTATTTCCTGTCATGCAAACTGTGCTTCACTGAAAGACAGTTTCTCAAAATGCTCATAATATATTAAGTAAAAAGCAGCAGGATGTAAAATTGTTTATGCTAAAAGAAGATCTCAGTTATGCTTTTAAAAATACATCAAGACTTTAACAGGGATTATTTCTAGATGATTATTATTTCCTTCTATTTTTTTTACCATTAGCATATACTCCTCTTATCATCACAAAAAATACTTATTTAAAAGGAAAAAACTCAGTGTCAACCAGAAAAAAGAATCTTTTTTTTTTTTAAAATAAATATCATGATGCAGAAAGAAGTTGCAGTCATGGGCCAGAAAACATTATTTACAAGGCCCCCTTGGAAAACTGAGTGGAAATTGTGAAGTTATGTATGGGACTTCATAACTATGGTTGTCGTTTAAAGATGAAATTTATTCCAGAGAACACGAAATCGAAGTTGTAATTCACAGGTATACAGCACTTAACGTTTGACAAAGCTTTTAAATAGAGGCACTCAAGAGATCTTTCAGCCCAGTTTCTCAGTTTTTTTTCTTGAAACTCCAACTTTATTTTTTTATATATCAGACAAAATAGCCTTTTTTTCATATATAAAAATATTTTTATTGTTGGACTTACTGGGGTGACATTAGTAAGCAAGAGTTATATAGGTTCCAGGTGTACACATCCACAGCGCGTCTGTTTGTTGCATTGCATGTCCAGTTTCTCAGTCTTTTAAGAAAAAAAACAGTGGCCAAGTGACTAACTCATTGCAAGATAATGAACGAGTTAAGATCCAGGATTGAGGCCTTTCGACTGTCTCTCTTTCCACTCAACCACATGACCTTCCTTATTTAAACTTTGCCTTAAAGATATAAAATGAATTTCATGCTTGCAAGGAGAGAAAAGCTCACATAAGGATCCCCCTGACCGGTGGGAGCTGGCTCCGTACCCCTCTGCTTGGGTTTGGATTCGGGCAGCAGCAGCTGCCCAGACCTCTCTGCCCTCCAGCTTCCTGGGCATGGAAAGGAGAGAAGAGAGTGAGGACCTATCTCCCAGGGTTACTGTGAAAGGTAGTGAGTGAATGTGTGTGAAGCACTGGCACAATACTGGCACAATCACAGTAGAAATTCCCAATAAATGTGGACTTCTGTCCTTGCGGTGATTCGTATTCCTATTTCCCTCTGCTGTATGTGGAAGTGCTCGCGGGAAGAGTATAATGCATCACAGTACAACACACTTGATTTATATTTCGGTTTCGCATTCTCTCACCAAGTATTTCTTGAGCTTCGCCTACCATGAAGCTAGACACATATCTTTCCGAAGTATGATTGTAAATAAAGAGAAAAACATAATAGCTGGAGAGGTGGGATTAGGAAAGATGTCTCTGTCAGACAGTTAAGCATGCTGAATTTATGGTGATGAGGATTTCATTGAGAAAGAACAATTGGGGTGCATGGGAGAGAGAAGTCAAAACAGAGAGTAGAATGCCCTGAAAATGTGGGAAGGGGTCTGGCTTGAGCAAAGGAAGCAGCTCTTCTAATAGAACAGGTAGAAAGGAGAGAATGGCTGCAGCGTAGGACATTTTGAAGGTTTTGTACTAGAAAAGTAAGGAACATCCCATTTAATGACCCCCAGTTTCTCTGTGAAGTAGGAAGCAAGCGGGGGAGTTGGTGGTGACAGGGCCCTAGAGGACCCTCTGTGCTCGCTGCTCGCTGTTCAAGCATTGTGACCCGGAGAGATAGTTCTTTGCTCCAGCTGGCCACCAGCATTCAGCATCAGAAGCATCACAGCTGTGGCAGGGCGAAAAGGGAAATCCCAGCAACGACCTGGTGGCCTGGCCCCACCTTTGTCTGCTAAGTCTATGCCATTGCTCTCCTGTTTTCTCGCAGAGTGTGCCATTACAGATAAGCCTGTCACTATTCCCACACTCCCCCACACAGTCCTACATCTCCTCAGCAATACAAAACTGAAAAACAAAGCAAGTGATACCGCATATCAAAGACTCTCTTTCTTGTGCTTATTTGTGCTATGTGGGTACATAATCTGTAAGGAATGCCCAGCCATAAACACAAATTTTACTTCTGTCTTTGGTGTCTCTGGCCGGCACACTCACCCCACTTTCACCCACAGAGGGCAATTCATCACATGGAGGCAGCTGTGGCTACGGCCAGTTCATTTCCAGGCTGGGCTGAGAGATGCTTCCTCCTTGCTTTTCTTCCACCTAGTGGCTCTGGCTCCTATGTCAATATAAAGAGTTCTAGCACCTTTTCTCCCAAGAGTTGCCAAGATATTAGTAAAGTAAAATGTATTCACCTTAGCATAGATTGCAAGCCCCAGTATTCCCCTTCCCTCTTGAAAACTCTTGCCATGAGAGGAAAGAAAATTCCCAAACACCTCTCTCCTTCTCAGTCATTCATTTTGTGCCTTACATCATTCCCTTTATTTTCTATTTTGGAGACAATTCTTGGTAAAAACCAAAAGCTAAAAATCTTCCCAGGAAATCTTCTCCCCAAAAGACCTGAAATAAATCCTCTTGGTTAAAGAAGAAAAAGTAAACTAGATTAAATAATTTGTATTTATTGAGCAACTACTATGTGCCACATTGGCCGCTATAGAAGATAAAAAGTGAAGAAAACATTTTGGGAAAAGCTGGTCACAACTCAGATAAACACCAGGCAAATTGACAATACAGAAATTGACAGGCGCCCAGGAGACTCCAATGGAGAGAGCATTGGACATTCTAGCAAAGACTCTCATGAAGAGTTTAGCATTGAACTTGGACAATGATTGGAACTTTGTCAAGTAGAAATTTTTTTAAATGTGCACTCAAAATAAACAGCAGAGTGGGGAAATGCTGGATTCACTCAAAGGATGAGCACCTTCAGATCCTAGAGTGAATGTATAGTGTCAAGGGAAAGGATTTGTATATTCGGAGGAAAGGTAATCATGACTGAAGTAAAGCTAGGCTGAAACTTTCACTGAACAATGAGGATGCGTTAGAACCAGATAAGAGACTGTCTTGATGGCTAGTGTCATTTTCTCTGTAAAAAATAAAATGGAGAATCACTGAGGGCTAGTAGGTAAAGAACAACACGTTTCCTCTCCCTTGTATCTTGCAAAGCAAGTGGTTGCTTTTTAATATTAAAACTAATTTAACAAAGAAATGGCCAGTTATAACAAAAATGCATTCTCTATCTCTTCAACACCTCTAGTCCAACCTTCTATACCTAAGACCAAGACTTCTTTATCAGTGTATTTTATAAAAACAGCATATACTGGTCTAGGTGTTCAATTCCAGTCCAGACTTGCTGCATGGAAAGTCCAGGATCTCAACCCAATGTCAATACACAATCTATAACTGTAACTCTAAAATTAGCTGATATTTATTGAAAATGTTCTGCGTGCTAAGTACTTTATACTTATAACCTTATTTATTCCTCTCAACAGTGTGGTAGGTAGTGTTAATTATTACAGTCCTCTACTGACACAAGAGACAGCAGAGGTACTGTGAGGATGGAGAAGTCCACATGGGGTGCAGTCAGATTGCAAAGCCACCCGGGGGTTGGTGTAGATTACCTTTTACTTCATTCTGCTGGAAGGCCACTCACCACCCTCCTGCTGATGATACATCTTCTTCAGGCAGACCTCCAGAGACACTAAGACTGCTGGGACATACTCTTCTTCATGCATTTATTCACTGAATAGATATTTATTGAGCACTTACTATGTGCCAGGCACTGCCCTAATCTCTTAGCTCCATCAGCAGAAAGGAAACAAACAAATCAAATTCCTTCATTCAAAAGATTTCTTCTCTTAGAATGTTTTCTCCATCACATTCATCCCTTGATTATAGCAATAATTATTCCTTAAGGGGCAATATTAGTTCTACAAAATATCAACATTATTCCTGATGCCACTGCCAACTATCTTAATATTCATGTTAAAAAAAATCATTTTCATAGGCAAATAAATTGTAATACTTGATAGGGAGATGTCTCAAAAAAATAAGGGTTGTTTTAAATGGCTCAAAAGATAATATATTGAAAGACAAGCATGTACTAGTTAGTTGAAACTTCTCTTAATTGGGAATTGCCAAACATGGATGACCTGTTTTGCAAAAGTTATAACCAAAAACTCCAAACACAAAAGCTGTCAGGGCATAACTTAGCTTTTCGTCAGCGACTCTTGACTTTGCAGACTCTTAGAATGCTTCTGACTCTTATTTTAAATAGCAATTATTAACTAGAACTTCAAAACAATCTTTATGAAGAGTTTATCTTTCTTGTTTTTAGAATTTTCATTTGCTGAACCTAAAAAGGTCAATGGTGCCACCTGAGATTTTGAAAATAATCTAAAGCAGTGGGTTTTAATGTCAGTTATTTAAAAATGATTAATAGAGTAATACAATGGATGAATTCCATGTAACATTAATAGCTGGGTAAGGAATGAACGCCCACTGTATGGAAATTAATAATAAGACATGTCACCATAGTCTTATGACAGGAATGTTCTCTTAAGAGTATTTTTGAAATCTACTTAACAGCTCATCACCTTAAAGCACCCTTTGGTATTGCTTTTTAAAGTGTCTTTAATAGAGAAGATTAAGAGAAGAAACACTTAGACTCCTTTAATGATCATGAAAAAGCCCTGGTGATCATTTACCACTGATGTTAAAGGCATGAATAATAGGAAAGGGTGACTCAAGGTGATTTATGGACAATTTAAATTACATATGAAAAAATGAAGACTTGAGCTGAAGTATTAGAAAATTCCTTAAATTATGGAATGGAATTTTCAATGGGGCTGAGAAATATGTGCAAAGCATCAGCAAGTAATATACTGTTAGAAAAGCTACACAAACAAAAGGGTGTTGAAATCACTTTGCTATATAAAATTAAATGATAAATGGCAGTATCCTGTACACGTCCCTGATGCCAAGCTTAGGCCATCTGATTGGTGTCATGTGTGCTGAACCCCTGTCTTGTTCCTTCCCGGAAATCAATCTTGCATTTATTCCCATCTTACATTAATGAAATACAAGCGCCACGGGGAAAGGAATGTTGTTTTGTTCATGGCTATATTCTAATGCCCAGAAAAATGATTTGCACACAGTAGGGCCTTCACAAATATGTGCTGAATAAGTACATTATTTGAGGTGTTTATTCAAAAAGATTTGTTGCTATGGATGGATATTTTGTTTTTACTAAAGTTAAATTGTACATAACTTGCTGACAACAGTGGCTGGAGACTGTGCCTTATTAGGGAATTTTTTCAAATAAGAGTTCAGTAATGAGTATCTGCATGAAGATTACCAATATTATGTGGTATAGGTACTATATTACTCATATTCCACCCTATTTTTAAATGTATGTATTTGTGATGAACCATTAATATTTTAAACCAATACTTAGGACCTATGTTAGGAAAAGGACACATGTTATTTCTAAGGAACAAGGAAAATTAAAGCATGAGACTAGCTTATTCTTTGCCCTTACGTTGTATTTGCCAAGCCTGTCAGCCTGGTTAGTATATACCTTTTCTAGAGCACCATTTCCCGGAGTACGGCGTGCGTACATACCAGAGCACGCAAGATGCTCTCACTGCTACAGAACCACCTTTGTCTTTTCACTTTAATTGTTGCATATTTATTTGAATGCGTACTGGGGGGAAAGTAACTAGCACGTCAAATCTAGTTTTTATTCTTAACAAATTTATGGAAGATATATTTAAGTAAAAATTGATTTATTTTATGTGAAGAAAGATACTAAGTAAATAGAAGTGTAGGCAGATATGGTAACACCACGATGGCACGACAATGACTGAAAATGGGGGAGTTCTGGGCGAGGTCCCTGCTTGGAGAGGTGATGCTCAGACACAGCAAATACGGTGTTTTGTAGGGATCCTCCTATGCTCCAGACTAGAGCCTTTTACTGCATCATCTTTACCAGCTAAGTTTTTACCTACTAGAATGGCTTTTAGCCCTCTCAGACCCAACGCCTTCTTTTACACATGTATCTTATAATGTCCTCCTTTACTATCTTGAAAGGAAATCCATAACCTATTTTATTCACATAAGCTCAAAAAATTAATATAAGGTCCTAGCTGTATTATAATACAAAGCAGAAATACAAGAAAACAATATGTGACTTACGTTTTGGGTATAGAAATGCTTGGGCATTACCACTTTAGAAGGCGTAATGATATAGTCATACGTCATAGCTACATGCGGAGTCACTATGAATGTGACACTGCTGATGCAGACCGGCACCGGTCTGTTCTTTGGTAGCATAATCTGATATCATAAGCAGCCTTGCCACTGGTGATTTCCTGAGATGGGGAACAACTTTTGATCAAGTCCTGTCTGCCACCCCTCCCTGCCAAAATGACATCCCTCCCTCAATTTACATTGTAGTTGAATTCCTGAAAAAGGAGTACTAAAAGAGTAGTTTGCACTTACGTGTAAAACCAAACCACAGGGTGAGTTCCAGGTTCAGATCATTATAAACGGGCTTTTTACCTACCTGAACACCTGAACAACCATTGAAAAGTTAACGAGACACAGGACAGCTGTTTAATGTGTAGGACTGTCCACATACTTCAGGACAGCGGGCACCCCGGCTCCTTTCCCCCGAATTTCACTCTGCCCTTTCCATTTCTGTGGCAATCAAAAGTGTCCCCCACCATTTTCCGAATGCCTCCCATATTGATCTTATTCTCAGGTTTATTTGTTCCCTCTGCTTTGTAATACAGCTTAAGCCCTTCATCACTAAGTAATGTGTAGTTACTAATCCCCTGTGTGCTTTTTATTTATCAGTGATAGCTTTTGGTTCTAATGTATCTTAATCATAAAAAGATTAGCTCTGTGGCTTCTAAACACTGTGATAACAATGTTCTATATTATTATTATTATTATTACAGAAGTTTTATTTTTTATGGCTTGTTGTTAACTCTAAAGTTTCTCTGTTGGCTTAAAATTGGCAAAGAAAAATAAAGAATTCTTCAAGTAAATGTCAGAAAGTTTGGTTGCTTTTAAGAAAAATATTTCAGAGTTGAGGCTCCTGAAAGAATCTGAAATTCAATAAAACTAGAAATCTGGTTACTGAAAATCAGATACTTTTTGAATTATATAAGCCTTGCAGCACTGCAAAATTTGATGTCATAACTTTAAAA
Source organism: Lyroderma lyra (assembly GCA_004026885.1). Taxonomy (NCBI): domain Eukaryota; kingdom Metazoa; phylum Chordata; class Mammalia; order Chiroptera; family Megadermatidae; genus Lyroderma; species Lyroderma lyra. Next base: position 98,285 of record PVJL010003844.1, on the reverse strand, counting down.
GCAGATTCTTGGCATAATTTTGAGTGGGTTTTGACCAAGTCATGCTGAGAAATTTGCAATTGCAACGTTCAATGGGATGCACAAGAAAAAGAAAAGATGTGAACGAAAACTTCCCAGAGTAAGGGACCTTAGACTTAACTGAACTTCTGAACTTTATACACTGTCATAATCTTTCTGACACTTTGAAGAATAGTTTTGGAGAGTCTCCAAATAGCATATTCCTCGCTGTTCGTTCTTAAATAGTGTGAAACCTGTCAGCCCAACCAGGTCATTAAGGGGGCAAACTGTGACTTGTCATTACTAAGAAGGATGTTCTCTAGGACACTGAAGAAGTTGAACAGATTTTGCTTTTTACTAAGCATTAGGGCTTGGCATTTGGACAGTCTGATCTCCCTGCTTTTGAAAAGCTGGCTTAGCATGTACACTTGAATCAAATGGGCACTACACAAGTTACCAAAGTGATGATCTGACATCTTGCCCCTTTTGTCTTATCACAAAGCTGATTATTGAAAATAATAATGGAGCTTTACTTACAAAAATGGAAAGTTTAAAACACTTGCTTCCGCTCAAGATAGAACAGATTCTTTTTAATTAGTAATTCCATTGCTTGCAACAAAGAATACCAGTTAATGAGAGGCATGGGAACTCTTTTGATTCCTGTTCTTGTATTTGTTATGTTTTTCTTTTTAAATTGAGTTTCTCAACCTTTTGGTACTGTTTCTCTGCTTATAAATCTAAAATAATGATAGAAAGTATTAGCTCAGGTTCTTTGGTTACAAAAGCTGGGTCCCCTGGGCAAAATTACCCAATCAATGAAGTTTTTCTGACTTTCCCTCATTCCGGTGTGCTAAATTCTGGGGATTAAAAGGTAAATAAGGCTTAGCCTTTGCCCTCAAGGAATTAACAGTTTATTGAGCAAGAAAGGCAGGTATATATGACAGTTCTGATATGCGTAACTGCCTTGCTGAATAAAAGCTGGAGCTAGGGTTGCCATGGGAGCCCAGCATAGAGTATCAGTTACCTGTGGGCAGGGCAAGCAACACTTTCCACCCAACTACCTTCTTTCTCCTCTTTCTGCCTCTCCGCCTCCACTTCCAGCTCTGAGATAGAACCCCAAGCTTCAGCCTGTTCCTCCGGCCCCCTACCATGAGCAATCTATCAAATCTTGCCTACTTAATTGCAAACTAATTCAAGCTACGGTATTCACTGATTGGTCAAGCAACTCGTCCAGATAATAGTTGTATTCTGACTAGGGCTGTCTTTTCCACATTCCACTAATCTTTAGTGAGCATGCACTCTTGTGGGTTAATTTCAATTATTTTATCCAAAAGCCTGATGAGTGGAAAAACCAAGACTTGAACTTAGTCATCTCACTCTGGACTAAAGGTTCATTCCTTGGAATTATAGTAATACAATTTTTTCCAACTCATCACACGGTCTGTAAACTCTGCCTAATTAGACAGCCCCATTGACTGAGACTCTAAGTAGAAAAGTTTAATTGCTAAAAGGATCACGCTAAGTCTGGCTCACCTAAGTGGAGAAGAGCAGAACATCAGGGAGGATGGCAGCTCTGTCACGGTGCCGTAGCTACTCTTGAAGATCCAAACCCCATGAGGGCAATGCTTAGCTATCCTACTAGCTGCCTATCCACCCTAGCTGCCTGCTAGAAGGGCCTCTGGCAGTCCCAAATGGGCACAGCTATTCCATCCCCAGCACAGGACTACTGTTTTCAGCTGCTGTTTCCATGGAGGAATAGGAGTGGGCTCCCCTCTTAACAAGGAACTCTCTGAGGAAGGAGGCTGTGTCTTAATCATCTTTGCACTCCCAGCACTGTCCCACGTCTGGACCAAAGTAAACCTTAGTTAACGTTTGAAGAAGATCAAGAACAGCGGTGTCTAAGCTTTGGGATTCCCTGGGCCATCTTGGGAGAAAAATTGTCTTGGGCCACACATAAAACACACTAACACTAATGACAGCGAATGAGCTATTCATTAAAAAGAAAAATAGAAGGTCACACAAAAATGTCTCACCATGTCTTAGGAATTTGTGTCAGGCTGCACTCCAAGCCGTCCTGGGCCGCAGGTTGGACATGCCTGGAAGGGAGGAAGGAGAAAGAGGGAGAGAAGGGGGAGAAGGGAAAGGGAGGGAAGGAAGCCAGGACCGTTCTCTTTGGTCATTCCACGAGTCCTGAGCTAAACTGATACTGTAGCTGCCAAGTCTCTGCCTTCCCTTCTTACCATCCACCTCAGACAGCAATTAATCTCTTCATTCGAAGCGATCCAGGGCTAATGAGCTAGGATGACAAGAAAGAGAGAGCTCGGCGCGAACGCCTCACGTACTTCTCAGTGCCTTTCCATGCCGTCTGCTTTCGCTCCTCGCCGTTTGCACCTCCACAACTCCTGCGTGATCAGGCCTCTCAAAAACTACGTACAGTCATGTTTGTGTCCAATACAGGCTTCTATAAGCTTGTTTTTAGTGTTCTGTGGCCTGTGTAGTCCTAATAATAGGAACATATTTCCAACAGGCCACTGTACCCCTCAAGCATGTAGGCTTCACCTCTTCTGGAAGGGCATGTAGAACCCAGTCCATTGCCAGAAAGAACACAACCTCTCGGACAGCAAATCTCAAACCCGTATGAGATTCAGAGGATGGTGCAAAAAAGTCCTTGCACTTTTCAGATGGGCTCTTGTTTGTACAGAGACTACCTCTGTATGCCCCTTCTCTTTTGATCTCCCTTCTTCATTCCTTTTCTCCTCCCCTGTCTTCTCACCCTCTCCACCCTGCCACACCCCTTACACGAAAACCAAGAGGCAAAGTGAATCATCTCATTCTTGAGAGTAGAGCCCACTAGACAAAATAATCTTCCTCTTGTTTATATTTTTCACTTTATATGATCATTTCTAGGCACTTTTGTAGTAAAATATCCTTACCCATCACAGTTAAATTAGAAACAGAAGTATTATAGTAAAGACAATAAAAAGCCCATCCCACCACCTTCTAGATAGCTGAGGGCAGAAACACTGTCTTGATAATTCTGTGTATTCGAGTACCACATATACATTTGAGAACCTACTCTGTGCAAGTACAGCACCTTGCACAGAGTAGGTTCTCAAATGTGTAGGGGGGCGGGCCTTCCCAACATTACGACCCTGCTTAGATCAAGGCACCAGTGGAGACGCAGAAAGAACAAGTAGCCAATTCACGCCGAAAGGGCTTCGGTTTCACTCACTGACAGCTACCAAATAATATTATATATCTATTAGATAACTACCCCTGATTAGAACACTATTTAACACTACAAAAGTAATTAGGAATATTTAGAAAGTATATGAAAGAATGTGTTTTCTAGAGGGAAAGAAAGAGGGAGAAAATAAGAAAGAAGAGAAGGCCTGGGGGCCATGTTAGTCAAGACCACGCTCTCAGATCATGTCCCAGTCAGCAGGCACCCTCCAGCTAAAATCTCAGGTGACTTTAGGACTTGGCTCCAAAATGGTTAAACACAAGGCCTGTGTGTATCCTGTCACAGTTTTATTTTGAGCAGCCTATTTGCCCAAGTACCTCCCACTCTTTCCCTTCCACTCTGCTCTATGTACACAACAAACCGTTTGCCTTTTCCAAAGCTGGAGGTACTAAGCAATGTCTGCGAGTGTCTTTGTATAATAACATAATAATCAAACCGCATTAAGTCAGTGTCAGTAACATGTGTTCAGTTTTAAAACCCACAAGTGATATATTATTCACCTCCTAATATTTCATTTGTATGTTTAGGGAGAGAAGCAGGAAAGTAACATACATAGAATCACTTCCCAATTTTACTATGACGTTATTTCTCTGCTTTTTTCTAGTTAAATCTTTATTGATTTTTAAGACACTTATATTAATTAATTATATTGAAATTTCCTTTTATTGTTTTTGTTTTACCATACTCTTTTAACTGAAGGGAATCTGAGATTCCTTGAGCACTGATACATCACTGTGCCCCGAGGAAAATAAGAGTCCCGTGTTGGACTCTCACATGTCCCCTACTCTACCCTTTCCTGTAATGAGCAGGAGATAATGAATACGGCATTGCCTTCAAGATCAGACAGACCTGGGTTCCAGTCCCTGCTCTGCTACTCATCAGTTGTGTGATTTTGGATAAACTATAAAATCATTCAAATCCTTTGCTTCATCTATAAAATGTACCTATTAATGCCAACTTTCTAACAACCACTTTCATGAAAATGAAATGGGATGGCAAATGTAAACCTACCTCATAGGTGCTTGATATTTCTTAGTTATATCCTCCTGGCCCCAAGCTCTATTCTTGCTACGGATAGAATAAGTGGTATGGGAGGCCAGTTGTATTTGTTCAAGATTAAGTACATCAGTTATATCTTTGGGACGGTTTAGGTACCTATTCAGATGGACACTACAGTAGTCATCTAAAACAATTCTTGTTTTTTTCTATTATCTCAGTGTGAAAATATATAGCTTTGCATGGCCTTTTAATTCCTCAGGAGTGTCCTATACCAAGAGTTGTAGATATGCCCGAGGTGCCACTGTAACACACAGACAAGGATAGACCATAAGACAAATCTCAATGTACACATAAACGTCACAAGTTCTCAGCTCCTGAGCCACTCTCCTTGCTCGAGCCCGCTCCTACCTCTTTGGAGTGTACTTTCTCTTCAATAAACTATCTCTTTACTTCACCTATAAAAAAAAATAAATAAAAAAAAATAAAAAAAAATCACAAGTACTCTAATGAACTAGGGTAGATATTTACATTTAAAAAGTTACAGAGTCCAACCGCATGTAATACCCACTTGATTAAATCCATCAAATCAGAGAATTCACTCAGGGGAAATATAATTCAAGTAGCCTTTGTAACCTATAAAGAGAAAGAATTCACTTACAATGTACTTCCTTTGCAAAGAATAAATCCTAAAGGATGCTTTCTGAAAGTTTTTGGAAGTAACATGTTCCTATATCCATGTTTCTAACAATGGATAAACTTTGTACTAATCTACCACCATTTTCAAGTTGCACTTATAATCATTAAAATCTATTCAGAAGAGAAATAGTTCAAGTTCTTTATCCAGGGGATCGTGCTCCTATCTGATACATTAGGTGAATGAAACTTCTCCACTCTGAACAATTCATTCAATTCAACAATTCCATGGTAGTACTTATCAGGGGGAAGGTAATGTGTGCTACAGTAGGTAGGAAAAATAAAAAGCTTATATCTCATTCAGTAATCACCTCATCCCTTCATTCCTGCATTCAATGAACATCATTTAAGCCAGGTACCATACTATATAAGACATGGTCCTACCCCACCATGTATACAAGAACTGTCCGGAAACTATTAGCCATGTAACTGTTCTCATTACATTGGCAATGGCTGGATTTGTTGTCAGACAGCCCTCGTACAATAGCGAGTATATCATCTGCTGTGTGCTGAGAGCTAAGAACACCAATTGTGATGATACTAACCATAAAAAGTGTGAGGAGGACTCACAGAAGTCAGACTGGGAGGTAAGGTGGAACTTGAGGAGGACTATTGAAAGATGGCTGGCATTTCAACAGGTAGAGAGAGTATTCAATCGCAAAGAAACGTGAGAATTCGTACCAAAGCATAAAGCCATGGGGGAACTGAGTGGGTAAGGGAGCAGCAGAAATAGAACTCTATTTATCTGCAAGGGAACTGGTAGGAGAGAACAATGGAAACATAAGTTGGCATCACATTGTGAAGGGTCATAAATACCAGATTTAATAATATAAATGTAACTGAGTACACAATGGGGAACCATTGAAGAATTTGAAGCAGAGGGTTGACATGGTAGGAGTTACACTTGAGGAATAAATCTGTGAGAGGTGAGAGAAATTGGAGGGGACAATAGAGGCAATCAAAGGTTAGTCCATTGTATTGGGGTGGGAGAGTGTGGAACAAGCAGACAGAGCAAAAGGAGAGGATTATGTGTATCAGGGGTATCTGACCTTTTAGTTTCCCTGGGCCACATTGGAGGAAGAATTGTCCTGGGCTACCCATAAAATACACTAACACTAATGATAGCTGATGAGCTTAAAAAAAAAAAGTTCATGCATAATCTTTGTAACATTTTAGGAAATTTACAAATTTGCATTTGGTGGCATTCAAAGCCATCCTGGGCTGCAGGTTGGACAAGTTTGATGTATATTACAACACACATCTGGAATTTTTGTAGTGAAATATAAAAATCCAAATACATATCTCCAGATAAAAGACCACACTTATTTTAAAGATATGCTGAGAACTAGGGGGTTAATGCAGCTGTTTTTAACCTCTGGAGACTTAGAATCAACTGAAAGTTTGGTCACCTCAATTTGCTCACCACAAACCATTGCCCTCAAAACTCAAGATTTGCTAAACATTTCAAGCTCTGAGAAGCGGACTGTTCAATAAAACCACATTGTGCCTGGCACGTATTTCTTCTTTAGGACTGAGGAAATTTGATCTGCTTCTTACTAATTCATTTAGATTTCATTCAAACTGGGATTTTGAAAAACCTCTCTATTGCCCCAAGAAGTCTTAAGAGCTTATTTTCAAAGCCTTTTTCCCTCCTTACAAAAAGGAAATTGTTTTTCAACCATCCCTGAACCTCAAAAGTTAGAAATACGTAATCCCTGGGTTGGAATGGGCTTTATGTTAAGTAAAACAATAGGCAAAAAACAGCACATTTTGCCCAAAAGCAGTGCCTTAGGTTGTTAAGGAGGACAAAGATTTTGACCCTCTTGAACGCTTAAAGAGCACACATTCTAGTGCTGATGTTGCAGGTGTGGTGGGCAATGTGAACTGGGGAAGGAGTTTATTCTGTTCTATGACTCATATCTGCCATGTTGGTTTTCTCTTCACTGTCAAGAATATAAAAAAGAAATGGCAATTGAAAAAAGTAAATGTATTAAAAATGAGAGCTAGAGAAACAATTTACCAGGCCTTAAAAAAGACTCTCCTCTTCCTCTTCCTCCCACTCCGTGGCAGTGTTGAAGCACAGCTCTTCTTTGGGTGACAGCCATCAAGAAGTCGTGAGTGTTGTACAGAGAAGAGCTAATGACATGGGGATTTAAAACATCTCTATTCGAGACCAGAACTTAAAATAACTTCTTAGGTCCTTTTTACTCTTATCAGATGTATGTTTTGCCATTATTTTCTCCCATTCAGGCAGTTGTCTTTTTGTTTTGTTGATAGTTTCCTTTGTTGTGCAGAAGCTTTAGTCTGATGTAGTCCCACTTGTTTACATTTGCTTTTGATGCCTTTGCTTTTGGTGTCAAATTCAGAAAATCTGAGACTTATATCAAGAAGCTTACCACCTATGTTTTCTTTTAGGAGTTTTATGTTTTCAGGTCTTATGTTCAAGTCTTGAATCCATTTTGAGTTAATTTTTGTATATGATATAAGGTAATGGTCAAATTCCATTTTTTTTACATGTGGCTGTTCAATTTTATCAACATCATTTATTGAAGAAACTACCTTTCTCTATTGTGTAGTCTGTCTCTTTTATCATAAATTAATTAACCATACATGTGTGGGTTTATTTTTGGTCCACTATCCTATGTGTTTGTTTTTATGCCGATACTATATGGTTTTAATTAGTATAGCTTTGTAATATAGTTTAAAATCAGGGACCATGATGCCACCAGCCCTGTTCTTCTCTTACAAGGTTGCTTTGGCTATTTGGGGTCTTCTGTGCTTCCACACAAATTTTAGGATTGTTTGTTCTATTTCTATGAAGGATGTCATTGGAATTTTGATAGGGATTGTATTGAATCTATAGACTGATTTAGATAATAACATTTTAACAATATTAAATCTTCCAATCCAGGAGCACAGAATATCTTTACATTTATTTGTGTGACTTTTTATTTGTTTTTATTTTTCAATTGTAGTTGACATTCAATATTGTATTAGATTCAAATGTACAGCATAGTGGTTAGACATTTCTGTAACTTACAAAGTGATTCCCTCCAATAAGTCTCATATTCATCTGACACCATGTATATTTATTACAATATTACAATATTATTGACTATATTTCCTATGTTGTATTGTACATTCCCATGACTATTTTCTAACTGCCCCTTCACCTTTTTCACCCAGTCTCCCAAACCACTTTTCATCTGGCAACCATCAATTGGTTCTCTGCCTCTATGAGTTTGCTTCTGTCTTGCTTGTTCATTTATTTTTGTTTTTAGATTCTACATATAAGTAAAGTCATAGGGTATTTTTCTTTTTTTTTTTTAATTGGGGTGATATCTGTTAGCAAGGATTACATAGGCCTCAGGCATACAATTCTACAGTGCGTTGTCAACTTGATGTATAATAAGTTCACCACCTAATGTGACTTCTCTTTCCATCACCTATTTTTCTTTCTCTGTCCAACCTATTTCACTTAGCATAATACCTTCCAGGTCCAGCCATGTTGTCATAAATGGTAAGACTTCATTCTTTCTTAAAGCTAAGTAAAATTCCATTATATATATGAGAACTATTGGAAAATATCCAACCACAAATGCCTCTATTTTTTATATGACGTGGCTGGATACTTTCCAGAAACTTTGTTTATATTTTCCACACCTCACTGCTGAATATCACTACAGCCACCTTTGAAGTACTCCCCTTGGGAAACTATGCACCAACACCTTACCAAGTTGTTTGTACAGTGCTGCCAACATAAGCACATGGTGGCAAGTTTGCGAACTTAATTGTCAAATTTTGGGGACAATGACAGCTTTGATAACCATTCCAGAAAAGGAGTTCCAAAATTCTTTCAATGGTGGACTAGGTGCTGACATCGGTGCAGAGCTTCCCAAGGGGAGTACTTCAAAGGTGACCATAGCGATATTCAGCAATGAGGTATGTAGCACTTTTTCTAGGATGAGTTTGCGAAATTAATTGTCCGACCTTATATATACCATTTCTTGATCCATTGGTCTATCCATTGGTCTTTTGGTTGGAGCATTTAATCTTTTACATTTAAATTATTGATAGGTATGTAGTTATTCATTGTTTTCTGATTGTTTTTGTAGCTCTGTTTCTTATCCTTTTGCTCTCTTCTCTTGTACAACGTTGACTCTAGTAGTGTTGTGTTTGGATTCCTTTCTCTTTATTTCTTATATAGCTCCTGTATATTTTTGGTTTGTGGTTACCATGCACTTCATATATACCAAGCTATGTTTACAGCAGTCTATTTTAAGTTGATGGGCACTTAAGTTTGAACACATTCTGTAATCACTAACATTATACTCACCCCCTTCACTTTTTTATGTTATTTTTTTTTGCTTGTGTGTGTGTGTGTGTGTGTGTGTGTGTGTTGTGTGTATACCTTAATTTACTGTTACAATTCCACATGATCATCTAACTTTTGTCTTTTAACCATTGTATTAGCTTTAGTGTTGGTTGATCCACTGCTTTTATTATGTTTACCTTTGTCACTGAGAATTTATTTGTGTAATATTTTCTTCTTCTCCTCCTCCTCTTCCTCTTCCTTTATTTCTTCCTCCTCCTCCTCTTTTCTTCTTTCTTCTTCTTCAAGAAGTCCCTTTAACATTTCTTATAATACTGAGTTGGTGATGATGAACTTCAGCTTTTTGTCTGAGATTATTTGTGTGTTTTTTAATTTCTTTCATTAATGTCTTACAGTTTTCAATCCTTGGTTAAATTCCTTTCACCTCCTTGGTTAAATTTATTCCTAGGTATTTTATTCTTTTCGATGCAATTGTAAATGAGATTCTTTTCTTAATTTCTCTTTCTGATAGTCCATTATTAATGTACAAAAATGCAACAGATTTTTATGTTGAATTTTGTGTCCTACAACTTTCTTGAATTTGTTTATTAGTTCTAACAGTTGTTTTTATGAAGTCTTTAGAGTTTTTAATATATAACATCATGTATCAATATCATAATATCAATTCTATATTTTAAACAACTTCTTGGCAGCTGGTTCTTTAATGAATAAATAGAGACTTTAATGTCTAGAGATGCTAAACTGTGAAAGGTGAGATTTGAGTACTGAAGTCATTACACTTAATATCAAATTAATTTTTTCTCATCTTTTTCTAAAACTGCATATCCAAAACTAGAATTTCAACTTGATTTGTCCAACATTCAACACACAGATAGGACAGTTACTCAACTCTATCATCATGTATTTAACACCTATAACTTGCAGGATATTGTGGAAATTCAAAGAAAACCAGCACGAGTCTGGCCTCCAAGACCTGACAGCTGAACAAGAAGGTCAGGTCTGTAAATAAGAGTGAATTTGCAATCACGCAGGGCACAGCTTTGTGTTATAGTGGAGGTCAGTCCCAGCAAGTGGTGGTGCAGGAGGCTCTGAGTCCTGGACTCATTTGGGGAGTTGAGAGAATGATTTAAAAAACTAACATGTAAGTTTAAGCATCTTGCACTTTATAAATTGGCTTATTATTTTAAAATGGCATTTGATGATGATCTATCTGTAAACTAATTGAGAGAATTTATTCAAATTAAACCAACAAATTTTATATAAAGTTTCCATCATGTATAAGTTTATGCACTAGATACAAAGTTTGATATGATGGTTTCTCACCTTGGGAAGTAATACGTTATTCTTACCAATAACTCTGTAGTACAAGACATATTTTAAATTTTATAAAAAATGAATAAACAAAGCATATGAATAGCCACAAGCCCTGTAAGGAATTTCATTGTAATTATCATATAATTATTATAACATATAGCATTATATATAATATATAAGTATTATATAATAATTACTAGTATTATAGTAATTACTAAGTCTCTATGTTTGCTTGAGGTGAGTTCTGTTCTCTTAAACACAAAGACATTTTTTGTTCCCAGTATCACCTGAGTATTTCTGCACCAGTTACTAACTATTTAAATTCTGGAAACAGTGGATATGGCTTTTTCTGAAGGAGCCAGGTTTACAGTTGACCGAAACAGTTGCATCACATAGGTATGCACATAGCTTTTTTTATCCCAGGTATATATCCTAGGTTTAGGATTTCTCTTAATGCCAAAATTTATCAGCCCTTTTAAAGAGATTGTGCCATAGAGAAGGTACTCAGAATGAAAATAATTTTATTAACATCTTTTGCATTTAAGCCAACCTTCCTTTGTGAATTTTTTTTAATTGCCATACTGGAAATGCCAATATAAACTTCATATCCCTAAAATTAGTGTCTAAATAGTACAGAAATGTGCTAATATACACATATTTGTGAAATTAATAAAAGAACAAGTAAGCAGAAAGTGAATTTCATAGTTAGGATCAATGGACACATAGATCAGGCAATGAAACATTCTGGAGCACCATTTTATAACTATTCCAAATGAGAATTTGGGGACCCATAGTCCATAAAACAACAAAATCCAAATAAAGAGCACCATTAGGATAATTGTGAATGCCTTTACATAATGATTTTTTAAATTATATAAAGGCATTAAATAAATCCAGCATTTCATCATTAGGCACATTGTTGTCTCTCTTAAATTTTCACAAGCTGAATTTAATTGTGCTATCTATAAAATTTAGCTTAGTTAATCATGTAAATTTCTATCCAGAAATACAAACTGTAATGTTCTAATTATCAATGTAAACATACTCGTTATTCACTAAAAGTCCTTTTGGAAACAAATCCATCAGATCTTATTCAGTAATTGTATAACACATTTCAACTCTTCAAAAAGCAATATTTGGGACTAATACACAGCATGGCAATTTATTCCAGGCTATTTCCCATTTGGATTCTCCCAACTGTGTCTTCAACTTCTTATTATACATACATTAATAGTTTTTCATTATCTCACATAGCACACAGTGCTCCCTACATGACAGTGGATAAATAAGTTATTAATATTGTTTTAAATAAATTTGTTTTTTCTTGCATTATTGAATGCTCTTTCCCTTTACAAAGCTACCATGAGAATTTTTTTTAATTTAGCTTTGCATGTGTCCTCAAATAAGAAAATTAAGCTTTATTGTTTTCAAAACTGGTTATCTAGCATCACTGCTGAGTTACTTTTTGTTTTTGTTGATTAAAGAATACCCAGTTAGAAGTGCTAAATGGCCTTGTCATGGCCAGCCTTGGTAGTATTTTAGAAAATATTGGCCATCAATTAATATTACAACTAGGCAGATATCTACCTTCCCATTTTTTACCCAAATAAAAAATTCACATCATTATAACCAATTTGTATCAAAACTTTGAACAACCTCACAGTAAATTACAGTATATGCTAAATTTGTTTAACCTACAGACTACCATGAAAAATTAACTATGAGGAATTTATTATCTAGATTTATTTTATTATTGAATGTTTTTACATTATCTGAGCTTATGCTCCAAAGACGGAGCAGAACCAGAACTAGGGTGAGAAAGTGAGGCAGTTATCTCAGGCTTAAAATGAAAGAGGGTGCCCAATAACTCAGTTATCAAGATACATCATATTTTAATGCAATATTTTATATATTTATTTTATTTTCGTATTTGTTTCAGGTGTACGAAACAACATAGTGATTAGACATTTATATACCTCACAAAGTGAGAACCTCAGTAAGTCTATTACCCATCTGACACTGCAGTTACTACAATATGGTGGACCGTGTCCCCTAGGCTGTACTATATATTCCCATGACTATTTTTTTAAATTATACTTGACATTCAATATTATTCTATATTAGTTTCAAGTGTAGTAATTCAAAAAGACTTATGCATCCCTATGTTCACTTCAGCACTTTTTACGACAGCCAAGATATGGAAACAACTGAAATGCCCACCAATAGATGACTGGATAAAGAATTGTGGTGCGTACGAGTACATATGATGGAATATTACTCCCCCATAAAATGAATGCAATCGCCCACCTGCAACAACATGGGTAGACCTAAAGAGTATTATGCTAAGGGAAATAAATCAGTCTGAGAAAGACAGATACCATATGATCTCACTTACATGTAGTATCTAAAGAACAAAATAAACAAACAAAATAGATACATAGATACAGAAAGCAAACTGATGGTTACTAGATAGGAGAGGGTTGAGAATGGTGAGAAAGGTAAAGAAATTAAGAAGTACAAATTGGTAGTTACAAAAACATCACAGGGATGTAATGTACAGTATGGGGAATATAATCAATAATTTTGTAATAAGTATACAAACATATGGTATCAGATGGGTACTAGATGCATCAAAGATATCACTTCATAAATTATATAAATGTTTCACACAATATTTTTTAAATAAAATTAAGGCCAAAAATATCAAAAATTTAAATAAAGGTCAAGAGATTCTGAATACTGATGAGTATTCTGTTTGACTACAGTGTGAAAAAAATAAGTAGGAAATTAGAGAACCTTGCTGGGTTTTTTGTTTGGTTTAAGGGTAAAATGAATCTAAACTTAATATCTCTAGGTCATAACATAATTATATTTGTAATAGTTTACTCAAAATAACCATTTAAGAGAATAGAAACTATTATTTCTTATCACCTGCGTTTAACATAACTTACATGTGAGTGTATAATACTTGCATGTAATTCACGAATTGTCCTAATAATGTCATTCATGAAAATTTTTCTGATCCAGAATCCAACTCAGTGTCATGGATTGCATTTAGTGCACTATATCTGGTATCCATAATCATGAAAACACTGGAGGCTTTGTCTTTCTTTCATGACACTGACATTTGTTCAGAAGTAAGTACAGGCCGATTGTTTTGTATAATAGTATCTTTCATCTGACATTCTCTACTTATTGAGGTCAGATGTGCATTGCAGGAGCAACAGTGCATAGGCAATGTTATAGCCTCAATACATTACATCAGGAAATACAGGATATCAGTTTCTCCCATCATTGATGTTAATTTTGATTACTTAGTGAAGAAAATATTGCCCTTTTTCTTTCTAATTTGTAAGTCTTCTATGGGGAGATACTTTGATCTTGTTGCTTTTTAAACTTTCACTTAATCATTTTAGTATCCATTCATAATTATGGATTGAATCAGTTATGAATATGTAGCAAAATGGTAATTTTCTAACTCTATTATTTTATTTTCATTATTGGTTGGCACTCTCTGTAAGGAAGAGCTTTCCCTTCTCATTTATTTATTCACTTACTTGCTTATTACCAGTATGGACATAAGGATTCTTCTTTCAGTCCCTGGTTTATGATCCATTCTTCCATTAGCAATTTTGATGCTCAAATTTTCCAATATTTGCTTTTTAAGTTGTCTGTTCTGTCATTTTTAAATGAGCCTATCATTTTTGAGCTCTCCCTTATTTTCTGGAATAACAAGAAGGTATAGTCCATTATGTACTTCACCTATCCCAGTCCTAGATTCAGCCATTTCACCAAGGTGGTTTAGTTTCATTTAGTGAGAAATTGTTCTTTAAAAACAAAATCTGAGTGTTAGATATGCTGGTCTAGTAGGGTATTGTTGCTTCTAGGCATACAATAAAATGTTCTCTTTTAAGTGCATAGTTCAATCAGTTTTGACAGATTGTCATGCCCATGGTTAATGTAAGTCTTCATTGTACTATTAGCAGCATTTGATACTAGAGGATCACACCTTCTTCCTTGCACTGGGCTTCCAGACAATGCGCTCTCTCTCTCTCTCTCTCTCTCTCTCTCTCTCTCTCTCTCTGTCTCTGTCTCTTTGGATCTTTTCTACTCCTCTCCATAGCCTTTAAAGTTGGAGCACTACAGAACTCAGAGTTGGATGCCTTTCTTGTCTGTATCTACTCGTACACTTACCCCCTAAGTAATCTCATCGGACAATTCCTAAATTTGTATCTCTAACTCAGTCTTCTCCCTCAAGCTCTGGATTTTATATCCACTTATTTCTATTTGACATCTTCACCTGCATTTCCAATAGACTTCCAAATTCAACATGTGCATAACTGAAATCCACCCCATACCTGCTCCACCTGCATCCTTCCCCATCTCAGGTCCATTATCCTGGTTATTCAGGCCAAAAACTTGGAGGTGCCCCAAAAACATTCAGGATCTCTTCACTACTCACTCAGAGCAGAGCCCAAGCTGTTGGAATGGCCTACTGGGCCCTGTATAATTCTCATGCCTCTTTGCTCTAAGATTCCCTCTCTTCTTCCTCCTCTTTTCTCTTGTCCCCAACCAAACAGAAGTGCTGCTCCTTTCTCCTGCTGTCAGCATGTTTGGCATGCTTCCTCCCCACTCTAAGATTATTGGTGCTGGTCTCTGTATATGGAAAACATTTCTTCCCATATCTGCTTGGCCAGCTCCCTCATCTACTTCAAGTTTTGATCAAATTGTAACCCCTAATGAGGCCAACGCTGACAACCCCAACCTAGCACTCCTGATCCCTCATTGCCTGCTTTCCTTTTTGTTACCCATTGCACTCATCACCTTCTAACACATTTTTATAAATTACTTCTTTCTTCTGTTGAGTGCTTATTGTCTGTCTTTCTATGCTACGATGAAAGCTTCATGAGGACAGGGATCTTTGTGTTGCTCTCTGGGGGATCTAGAACTTATGGGTCTCACCAAGTATCTAAATCAGTGCCTATCCCTTAGTAACACGCAAAATATTTTTGAATAAATGAATGAACCACTTTATCCTGTACTTTGACTTGATAAACTGACAGAAACTAATGAGAACTTACCAGTAAAATTGGGTCCACATATACATTAGTTTTCCCTTATCCTTAGAGGATACGCCAGACCCCCAGTGAATGCCTGAAACTGTGGGTAGTACCAAACCCTATATATGCTATGTTCTTTCCTACTCATACATACCTATGATAAGGTTTAATTTATACATTTAGGCACAGTAAGAGATTAGCAATAATAATTAATAATAAAAATAGAATAATTATAATAATATAATAAATGTTCATGTGTGAATATTGTCTCTCTCAAAATATCTTACTGTACTATGCTAATCCTTCATCTTCTTGAGATGATGTGAGATGATACAACGCCTTATTAAGGACTTCCATCTTTTCACCTAAAGGAAACATTTTACGGCTTCTCTTTGGCATATCCAAACTGCCAGCTTCACTCTTGCACTTTGGGGCCATTATTAAGTAAATTAAGGGTTACTTGAACACAAGCACTGCGATACCTCAATAGTCTGATAACTGAGAGGGCTACTAAGTGACTACTGTGAGGGTAGCACATACCAGCATGCATACTCTGGACAAAGGAATGATTCTTATCCTGGGTGGGATGGAGCAGGACACGAGAGATTTCATCACGCTACTCAGAATAGTGTACAACTTAAAACTTATAAATTGTTTATTTCTGGAATTTTCCAGTTAATATTTTTTGGACTCCAGTTAACCGTGGATAATGGTAAGCTTGGAAAGCGAAACAGCAGATAAGGGGACTACTGTATCATTTTTAATATTTATTCGTGTCTAAACACCAACTTCAGTTATGTGCCTCTTATCTCCATGTGTACTCACTTGCCTCTTTCCACACATGAAATCTGGATCTATTTTAACATTAAAAATATTTTAATCAGACAGCATTTCCAGAGAATAGGAGGTTTTGTCTGCTATGAAGTTAGGGCTTTGCATGCATAAGACAAACTAAGTAACGAACTGATGTTGACCACTCACTGTCATTGGGGCATGCCATATTGATAAGGAGCCCTTCTCACTCTTTCCTCTGCCTCTGTCATCTATGGTGATTTTGAGTTCCACAGAGGAAAGGGGAGATGGGAAAAAGCATGAGAGGAATCAATATTTCTCTCTATATAAACAGTAGGTTTTCCTACTAGACTGATCAGTTGACTCCAGATCTGAAACCAAGGGCAGATGTCACTTACATGGCCTTAGCATGACTGATAGAATTTCAGCCGAGACAAGGCATACCATGACAGGTATTCAAATAATGTGCTTGGGGTATTTCTGGACAATCACCACAATGTCAAAAGTGGAGTTTTGAAAGGTATATGAGACATGAGTATTAAATTGTCTCTACCGACCGAATCAGACTTTTACAACCACCAGCAGAAGTGAATATACTCCTTTAGAAAGTAATCACTCTCTCTGCTACAGGTCAGGGGACTATAGGCCAGTTTTATGCTGAGATTATTGATTCCTTTGTCACTGGTGTTCCTGGGACGTTAGGAAACACTTCCTCATGTGTAAGCTTAGTGTATTCTCAACTCTTCTAATTCAGGTGAAGGATTTGATCAGACTAGAGTGAGTGTAGGATAAGAACCTGATCCAAATTTTAGAACCTTGGTTCCAATATAGCAGAAAAAAGCTTAACTCTTCTTAAATGTGTGCTGAAGTATGTGGATTT
Organism: Lyroderma lyra; assembly: GCA_004026885.1. Taxonomy (NCBI): domain Eukaryota; kingdom Metazoa; phylum Chordata; class Mammalia; order Chiroptera; family Megadermatidae; genus Lyroderma; species Lyroderma lyra. The sequence goes on along the minus strand of PVJL010003844.1, from coordinate 80,973 downwards.
CACTTACTAATTATATCAGCATCACTAATTTTAAAAATGAAGTTGTTAATGCATATACTTATGCCTTCCAAAATTACATTTTAAAAATCTCAACATTTTAATAAATGTAATATATAAGAAATCCCATATTTTGTTCTAGAAGAAGTTCAGAGGTAGAGTTAAATAGACTGTATTTAAGAAAGCACTGAGAACATCTTTACAAGTTCTCTCCTTTACAATACATTGTATGTTCACATACAATGTGAAATTGGGGGAAATAGGGCTTTTTAAATATATAATTTGGGATTTGCTTACTTTCCACAGATACAACACACTCAGGGGAAATTGGTACCAAGAAAAAGGTGAAAAGACTGCTAAGCTTTCAGAGATACTTCCATGCATCAAGGCTGCTTCGTGGAATTATACCACAAGCCTCTCTCCACCTGCTGGATGAAGACTACCTTGGACAAGCAAGGGTGAGCTAGCTACCCCTCTGTCACACAGCTGGCCAGTGGCCGAGAGCATGTGCCTCCATGATAGCACCCAGGTGTGAGTCCTACTTCTACCACTGAGATGCTCTGTAGCTCTGGCTAGTTATGCAATATGTGTGGACTTTTTCCTCTAAGATAAAATGAAGTTAATAGAAACACATATGTCATAGGGATGATGCAGAGATTAAATGAGGTAAAGCATGTTTACATGCTTAGTATATTCATGCTTAGCTATTTTCATTGTTATAAATGAAAACATATTTGCAGAATACTAAGTAAAGCAAAACTTTGGACTGGTCGATTACTAATGAGAGAATAACTACATTTTTAACCCATTGAATTATCTCATTATAATAGCTACACTGAAATTAACCCAATAATTACCAACTCTTAATTTCACTTTAGGCTCTCACTATGGTGCATTATTATACTTTTCATAAATTTTGATTCATTCAAATATTTTTTACTAATTATTTTTGCAATTCATTGGTCCAACTGAGGGTACAAATTAATGAGGGTACAAATTAACAATTTTTTTTTAAAAAAGGCTCACAGGCTATCTCTAGCTTGAACTGCCAAAGGAATTTAAATTTCGGAAATAAACTGCCCCAGTTTAACAAGAAGCACAGGTCCTATCTTCTAGTTTGCATGCTAAGTACTATTATGCTGTCTACAGACTAGTATATTAAGAAATATATACTATTATCATATGCTATTAAGAAATAACCAGTTAAGTCGTGCTAGAAGAACTCATTCCCAATGTTATGTCTACAAAAGAGAAAAAAATCAGTCCTAACAACCCAAGGCCTGAGATTGACATAATCTTCCTATGTCCCACTATCGAGCAAGCTTGTACTTTAAGTGAATGTTTGTTCATTTGTTGGGTTAGAAGAGAGCAAGACTAAGCTCCCAGCACTGGACCACCAATGACGGAGCGCTCTTGGTGATGCCGCCCCCTAAGCAGCCACCTCTCCAGAAGGGCAATGCTAAGATGCAGAAAGAACAGCAGGCCAGAATTCAGGATATTTGCGATCACAATCTGGCTTCCTGTAGATTTGTATGAGTTGGATAAAATGCTCACTCACTCTAGACCTCACAAATAACCTCCGAACCCTCCATTTTTCTGATGCTGTAATGAGTTTTTGTGAACTACGACGAGGCCTTTGGGTTTTATCCTAAAACTCAAGAAGCCATTCAGGGGACCAGAAAAAGTGACTGGGGGAGGGGAGGAAGGCCCAGTTGCCCGATCATTAGTGAGGACAGAATCAGCAACTGGAACTTTGTATCTGAGTGTTAGCACCATCTAATTCTAGGCATCGGGTATTTTTCTAAAAAATAGGATAATAAGCCTACTTTGGACAGTAGGTCTTTAAATACCCCAATATTTTCAATTCTTCACTGTTTAGTTCCCTATTACAGTGGTTGAAATCATAATTAGTCTACACTGGGCAGAGTAATATGCTCAGCAATCATTTTGACTTCATTCTTTTCTAATTTGCTGTCAACCTTCTACCTTAAGTGAATAGTAATTTGTGATGTCGAGACTTTACTGAACTATAATTTTAACAGAAATCTAATGTATACATGCTTATTATGTACAAGCACTGTTTTAAGCTCTTATATTACATACATTAATATTTACATATATTACTTTATTTAATCCTCACAACAACCCTTCAAGTGTAATAATATCAGCCACGTTTTTCAAAGTGCAAAACTGAGGTACAGAGAGATTAGGGAACTTACCCAGTTACCATAGCCAATAAAAGATGTGACTGAGATCAGACCAAGCAGTCTGATTCTTCAGCCTGTCTCATTAACACTATTTTATCAAGTAGAGTTAAGATTTGTTTTACTACAAACCAGTTGTACGTAGTTAGTGGTATGTTATTTTCAACTTTTTGTTTAACTCACTGTCTCAAAGTAGTAAGTGTTTGAGTCTCTGATATGACTCATTTGAGTGCTGTTTCTTGTTTGCCTTTTCAGCATATGCTCTCCAAAGTGGGAATGTGGGATTTTGACATTTTCTTGTTTGATCGCTTGACGAATGGTAAGTCACCAAAAGAATTATCACTGAAATACACATCGTAAAATGAGATTAATTTCATGAAAGCAAAATTTTCTTTTAAACACTGTTAATCCTTGTCCCTTCTTTTCCTGCCTTCATAAGTCTCCAGCCACTGAAAAGGGACCATGGCAGGGGAAAATTAGTTCAAATGAAGAATAAGGACTGACTTTAGCTTTACAATCTTAAGACAGTTTCCTTCTGACCTTGATGATTCCAAAGGAATTTGGAAACCACGATTAGATTTTTGTCCTTGCAGAATATTTTGGCCACATCCAAAAAGAGGAAGTTCATTGTTAGTGGATGAACATAAGAAACACAAAAGTTCATCTGATCAGTCCTGACTCTTACAGTCCAGGTGTTTGTGCACTTTCAGTGAGTCCAACCTGCCCTGTTGCAGGTATTGTTCAAATATGCTTGGCATCAGAAGAAAACAATTGCTGAAGATAGAATATAAAAGCATAGGCTGCAGCTGAAGAGAAAAGTAGAATTTTCATTGGTTTCACTTTCTTTGTACTATAAAGGCTTCTTTTAAGAGAATAATAAGACTATTATATTTTCTTCTGCCCTTTAAACAAATGTTGATAAGCTCAAGGAACCAATGAAAGACATCACATTTAATGCTAACCTTCATATGTCCCACTATCTACCAAGCTTGTGCTTTAAGTCATTACAAATGGTTTTCTCATCTTTCTATTACTTGACAAACAACATAGAGTGGAAGGAGATATAGCTTAAGACCATGAAACTGAGCTTCACACTGTGGAAAGCTAACAAGATTGTACAAAGTTGGATCATGTATTTCCCTTTGCTGAATCAACCTGAGCAATGGGTATCAGCAAATGAAATTAACCATCAACGAAAGAATTTGTTAATTGGTATTTGTTTAAAGAGAGTACTCAGAATTCTCATAAAAATATAAAAAGAGCAACTCAAAGATTTTATTTAACTCAGTTAATTAGAGGTCCAGTAAGATGCTACAACTAGTTCAAAGGAGAATTCAAAGAGCCACATATAAGAGGGCTGTCCAGAAAAAATCCAGCCATTGTCAAAATAACGAGAACAGTTTGCAGCTGGGTATTTTCCAGATAGCCTTTGTATATAAGCAGTAGGAAATGCCAAAATAAATTCATACAATAAGAGAAAACCTAGTAATCAGTTCCTTTATACTTGAATAATTGCAGATCTAAAGGGGAAAAGAAATGATCTTATCAGAAAACTTTCATTACAGAACCTTCGGATCCTATTGTCTGTCCTGACATTTTAATGGTATTGAAAATGAGTTAAAACAGTTTTTTTTTTCTATAGGAAATAGCCTGGTAACACTGCTGTGTCATCTCTTCAACACCCATGGACTCATTCACCATTTCAAGTTAGATATGGTGACCTTACATAGGTTTTTAGGTAAGTACTTTTCTTTCCATATTCCTATCTCTTTTCCCAGGAATAATGGTGTCCATAATATTATTTAATATAAAGTGGCAAGAACCATAGCATGGTAGATGAAGACCTCAGATTAATCTTAAATTATCTCACCTTAATTTTAAAATATGGTTTACCCATTTAAATCACTGAAAAGGTGTTTACTTGATTAGTTATGTTTATAACAAGTTAAAGGCTATATAAAGAAAACCATCAAGAATATGTAACTGTCAAAGAAATTACTGATTTGTGTACATATCAACAAAACCCCCGTAAGGTATGCCTCAAATAATTCCTATCTGGACATGAGCTATTGAAAATCTTCAATATTTTTTTAATAAGAACTGCCATTTATTCAGTGCCCACCACATACAGGATGATGTTGGTATGCTATTTCTACCCATTTCAATAATCCTGCAAGTTGGGTATTATCACCACCATTGGGCCCTCAGTTAAGGAGAGGTACACAGGTTTCACAACTTGCTCAAGGTCAAGCACTTATAACTGGCAGAGCCTCTGTTCAAGCCTAGGTCTATCTGACTTGAAAGGCCACCATCTTTCTACTCAACTCCACTCTACTCTACATCACTCTGTCAAAAGCAGCCCTGGTTCTTATTTGACTTTATGTCAAACACAGGTACCCAGATAAGCATTCTTATTGATCTGCCAGGGAATGATCCAGGGCATGCTTTTAATCACCAAGTAACTTCCTGCTGCTGCTTAGCATGATTCTGGTTTCTTTGACTTACCTCATGGCTGTGTTTGAATTTGAAAGCTGACTTGATGTCATCAAGAGTAAAATAACAGTGACAATGACAGCAAAAGCAGCAGCAGCAACAAGCAGGCTTACATAGTGCTTATATATGCTGGGAACCCTTGTAAGAACTTGGATATATTAACACCCTTAATCTTTACAGTAGCCCTTTGAAATGGGGGTTATTCTTATCCCCATTTTATAGAGAGAGAAGCTGAGGAAACTTATTGTTAAGTTACTTGCCCAATACGAATAAATGCTGCAGTTTAAATGTAATTGTAAAATAAACCTGCTGAATAAAAAATATATGTGGCACAACAGAAATTTTTTAAACCAACCACAATGTGTCTCAGTTTCAGATACACAAATAACCTTAAGCTTATTGAATTTAGATTGCTTGAGCAAAGTAATGGCCATGAGGAATGCCAAATAATTTTGATTTGTCTAAAAAGAGAGAATGCAGATACTTTGAACATGTGCTTGTACCCAATGTCCATGTAAAGAATGTAAAGATTTGATGTAAAAAAATAATAGTAACACCAGAAACCAAGGCCAAATTCATGCACAGGCTGAGAAAATATGGCCACACTTACAAACCTGGATATTTTAGACACACTGGTTATATTGCATCCTAGGCATTGCCTTGGTTATTAGCTGAAGCAGGCTATGGCTTCCATAAATAGTGAACCAAAATTGCCTCACTTATGTCTCTGCTTGGTTCCAAGAGCACTCCAGTCCTTAGATTGGAAAGGCATGAAAGATGATCATTTAATCTGAATAAGGTAGAAATAAAACCAAGGAAGTCCTCGGTTGGATCAACTCAGTACCTTGAATTTCTGCCTGAGGAAATCCCAGATTTGCTTTGGTCAGTATTTGTTATTCAAATGATAATCCATCTTTGGATATCAGGAATCTGATGCTACCAGGACTCTTTAAAGGAAACTTCTTTCATGGCATATTATTCATAAATGTCAGCAAACTTAAATAATTAAACTGTAGTGTGAAATAAAGTTGTCCTTTTCCTACATATTTATTTTTTCCTATGAATGAAAGCCTTCATGAATGCCAGACGGGTGATTTATGAAGGTGGTGAGGGATCCCAAGGGCCTCATGAATCCTTCTAGCCTTTCTCCCATCTGCCCTCCCCCTTCTCTCCACTAAAAACAGATCAGGAGAACTGCCAAGCCTTGTAAACCATGTTCATTTTTAAAGAATCCCCGGGCTGCACATTTTGGAGACACTAATATTTTTAAACAAAAGGAACCCTCACTATGTCTGAGCTAGCATGCCCTTCCTGTTTTAGTTTTAGCTCACTGAGGTATCTGTTTTCCTCCCAGTTATGGTTCAAGAAGATTACCACAGCCAAAACCCGTATCACAATGCTGTTCACGCGGCTGATGTCACCCAGGCCATGCACTGCTACCTGAAGGAGCCAGAGGTAAGGCAAGACCTGCTGCCTCCTCAACCATCTGGAAATGCCAAGTAACGACTCGCTCATCCCAACTCACCCAGTATCTCAGAATAACTGTGGAATAGGTCATTCACAACGTTATGTTCCAGGATCAACTCTAAAAATGACACAGTACTCGTCAAAGAGGATGTAAACTTTCTAAGGCTTCCTTTTGTAATTTGTAGATTTTTCAAGGCTGCATTAAGACAAAAACAATGCTCTCTCTGATGATCTACATGTTAGATATCTTCAGCAGTTCCTGGATCCAGCTGTTTTACCATGGCCTTTGTCACAAATGGTACCAGCACTGACCTTTCCTGGAAAAAGTCTCCCGCCTCATGGTTTTTGATCAACAGATAGAATCAAAACTCCTCAAGGTTCAAGCTTGCTTTGATGTGATAAACCAGTCCAAAATTAAAAACACAATCATGCTCGTTACTCAGAATCGAGGCATTTCTTAGCCACATAAAACTTATTTGGCATAACATACAAGATGTGTTTTCTTAAGGTTTTTGGAAAATAATATCCCAGTCCAAGGTTCTCCTTAGTGCACATTTGCCATCAACTACTGACTATACAGATAGATGCTAGACAGGCATTCCCCAGACAAAACGGGACAGATGCCTCATGCATATAAAATAGCCTAAAGACACTAAAGGTTTTGTTTTTTAATTTCTAGGTAGTTTGAAAATTGTAATATATCACACACAGTTGTATATTTAAAGTTAGTACTGGATTCCTATTACCTTGCTTATTTTCCCAGCTAACCAAAAAAAAAAAAGAAGATTCTCACACATTCCCCTACTATTCACTACACATTGAAGAAATATGAGAATTTTGCAATTCAGCTCACTCTTGATTTCATATTCAAAGAAGTGGCATCAATACAGTAAATGATTGAAATATTTCTTTTATATGTCCAGCTTTGGTTTTATCATTTTCCTTCATTTACAGCTTTCTTTAGGAGCAAGGCTGATTTCAGGTTCTCCTTCTCCCTGCCCCATAGAGCAGTGTTGCCGAGAGGCAATGGCACTACACAACAAAAGGAAACGGTGACAGCAGGAAGGGGCGGGTACCTGAATGATCTCCATAATCTGACGCCATTACGTTCCTCACAGTCTTTTCTTTTTCCTTGCAGTTTCATGTGACTATCACCTCATTGATGGTTTCAGAGGGTAAAAGTCTTGATCAGTGATTCCCAAATTCGTACAGCTCGTGTACCTCTTTTAAACCTATAGGTTGTACCTCTACTTTTTAAAACAGCTGTTTTTAAATACTGACCCTTCGGGTCACTGCCTATCTTAATGTAAAATAGTGGAAATGAGGTAATAAGTTAGCAAATAAAAATGACTACACTAAAAGTACAAACCACAGATTGAATTTTACAATATTTGTAACAGATAAATATTGATAATGATGATCAAGTATTTAAACATTAAATTTAAAAAACTACTTGAAAAGAACCACGATTAAAGACAATGCACTTACTTTTACTCAGTCAATAACTGATCAAACAGTCTGGCTACTGATGTACGTATATGTTTGGGGAAGTTCTAGAAATGTTACAAATGGATTGTTCTGAAACTGTGCATAATGATTGGTAGGAGAGCAGTTTGGGGGAAGGGTTCATAGCCTCGCCCTCACCAATCATCATTTGCTAATGTGATCTAATTTTGCAGTGCCTCCATTAACCATGATTGAAATTCAACATTTATTGTTTCATAGCTAATGTTTTGCATTTTTTTACTTTACTTGTTCTTTTCGCCATGACTGATTATTTTTCGCACACCCCTGAACGGCCCAGCACGTACCCCGGGGCTACGCGTACCACCAATTGGGAACCACTGGTCTAGATGAAAGGCCTGAACAACATTGTGTTGATTCATTCTATTTGATTTAACCAAAATGAATGCTAATCTATTCGTGAAAACACACCCATCGGTCCCCTAATTTGATTTTGTTAACAGCTTGCCAGCTTCCTCACACCTCTGGACATCATGCTTGGACTGTTGGCTGCAGCAGCACATGATGTTGACCACCCGGGAGTGAACCAGCCATTTTTGATCAAAACTAACCACCACCTCGCCAACCTCTATCAGGTAAGAGAGCTCAGCGTGGAGCCAGGCACATCACAGCCAGTTGCTTTAGGCCCAGTGCTGGAGCCTGAATCTCACCCTTGGAGACAGCTTCATTCAGGGTCAGCCTCAATGATGACCTCAGCCAAAGAACATGAGTTTGAAATAGGGCCAGGATATCCCCGCAAGAAAGATTAAATTGGTTTACAAGGATAACGAAGGGATTCAATTTGCTCCAAAGCAGGTTTGAAACTGTTCAAAGTCAAGCAGGATCTCTGCGGCTACTCTCTGATTGTCTGAGGATATCCATTTCCCTGGAAACCATCTCACATACAATGGCCAGTTAAAGCCAGTTTTTGTAGGATTTCTATAAATGATCGTTCCCAGATGCAATCCTAATTCAGTCTTATGTCTCTAGGGCCATTTCTGAACTTTACTGCCTCTGAATCAGAGCTATGTTATCCCAGACAATAGGTATACTTCATTGTTATACAATAGTTCAGCAACATGAGTCGGTTGACCTGGAGAACTTCTACCTATGATATTTTTTCAGATACTAAACCCTATATCATAAAGGAATCACTCCCATAATTTTCAACATGATTCTTTGGAGACCTTTGCTTGTTAGTCATAAAATTGTGCATACAAAAGAATTACTGACCTCAATTTTTGTAAATCTTTGGAAAAAAATTCAGTGCTGAAAGAATTCCTGACAGATCCCCATAAAACAGCTGTTACTATACAAGATGCTGCAGCTTGAAGATGCATTTATTTCCAATAAAGCACACTTGGAACAGTTTAAAAGCCTTCTCCATCCAGTTGATTAGCTTTTGGCATAGGTAGGAACTGGTGTTCCAAGGTTTACTGCCCCATCTGGTATGTACTGCAGCACAAGGCTTTCTTGGACTGTCAACCAATATCCAAAGCTGGGATAGATGTGGCCACGTAGAGGGGACCAGATCACAGAACTAAGAAAACCTTTAGGTGATGAGATAAAAACCTAAACAAAGATAAATAAAATCTAAAAGTAAACTTCTAACTTATCTCAGAAGCTAAATTTATTGCTTAAGAAATACATAGACATTTGACTAAGGGGAAAAAATGACTAGACCAAGAGCCCCCAAGTAGATTTTTCTATCCCTATCAATTCTGATTTTTTAAAATGTCTTTAATTAGACAAAGGAAATCAATCAACAAAATCGGCTATTTGATCCATTCTCAAATAATGTAAATGCACACATAATTCGAATTTCTCATCATCAAATAAATCATATCAATGAAGTTTAAGAGAATATCTATTGCTACTGGCTAATTTGTACATTAAAAAATGAGGGTCATAAAACTGTTCTTTGACATGTAGTGTATATAAAACACATAATGAATTCACATTTAGACAGGAAGTCAGAAAGAAATATGCCAGATGTTAAAAACATAAAAACAAGAAAGTAAGTTCAGAATTTCATCAGTAATGAAGAATCAAGTACTCAATGCTAACTAACAAAAGTGGACTCTCAAAAGAATAACACTCCAATCTCTCTTCTTTAGATAACAACATTTAGCATAGCAGAGCCTAGAGGAGGGCACTAGAGGCCTCACTGACTGGTGATGACCTTTGGGGATTAAAACCCACAACTCCAGAATGACTGAAAATGGACTGTCCCTATGGCCTTTAGATGAACACGATCCTGACATGAACAGCCCCTGCGTTCAGATCAGTGTCCTGGGCATATTATGACTAAGTTATGCACTTTGTCATAATAAGCCCCAGAAACTGCTATAGAAACTGTAGATTAGCTGTTCAGAACGTGACCTGGGTCAGGAAATCTTCACTCTGCATCAATTTATAGATGAGAAACTGGTATCACTCTTCAGGTTTTCAATTTCAAGGAAAAATAATCATGGTATATAATATACAAGCTGAGTGAGACCATTAGCAACATAGGAGATTTTAAAATCTTTGGAAATGTAGCTGTTTAGCCTACCAAGGACCAGTTGGTTGAGACGTGAATGAGCTTTCAGGAAGCTATAAGCAGATTTTCCATGGATGTACCTATGCACATTTTTCTAGGAAAAAGATCCTTAACTTACACTCATATTTTAGTATATGTGCTGCCAAAGCGAGCACACGCACTCATATTTTAAAATGAGTTAAACATTCAGAAACTACTAAGACCCATGGTTATGAGTGAAATATATACTATATATATAACACAATATATTGTGAATATGCATACAAAAAATATATATGCACACACACTTGGTTGATGAGAATACAATAGGAAGGATGTGCCAGGAATTACGTGGCTTTGAGAACCCCCCGTGCATGACTGCTACAATCTGGACTCACTATAAAGGAGATAAAATGGCAGCGGGCTTCCTCTCCCTCCTTTTGTTGGCTGTGGGCTTTCAGTTCTAATAAATAAGAAGATCATTGCACAACGCTCTGCCTGTGCTTCTGCCCTGAGATAAAGAGTGAGCCAGAGCAGCTGGAGTGAAGGCCAGGCCACAGGGCTCTCTCCCATTGTCTACTGTCTGGGCCGGACTCACTGACTGAACTGCCAACCCAAGTTCAACATGAAGGCGATAAAGGCATTTCCGCTTGGCACCCCTCTCATCAGACTGGAAGCAGTCCAGGTGCCTGTGGTGGACTGAGAGGGAAAAGGAGCGACAGATGTGAGAGAGAGAGAGCCCCCAAAATCTTCTGTCCCTCCACTCTGCAACCCCCGACACATGCAGGCTCAGCAATTGGGCAAAGTAAGCATTAAATCAGATATGATATTGGTTATTACAATTGCAATCACTTTCAGTTCAATTTAAAATTTAATTCCTCTTGATAGAGTCCAACTACATATTAACTAGTGACAGAGCAACCTAATGAATAAAATAATTAGTAATGAATCGTTCCATGAAACATTCTGTTTATTGCATTTTATACTGTCTTGCAGTTTTTAATCATTTCTCTTAGTCACTTATCCCAGGCAGTTAGAGGAGGTGAGCATGTTTAACTACTTTTTATTCTTAATGACTCTGAACAATAAATGTGACATTGACAGAACCAGGAGAACTGTTTCCTCCACATGGTCCTATGACCTCTACTCAAACAAGCAATTGCAAAGATGATACAAAACCTCATAAATTCTGCAATAGGAAAGGTGTTTGTGGCAAGTAGTGTGGAAATTGTGAGAAGGAGGCTCACATTTTATTTTCTGCTGTATAAAGCTTCTGCTGTCCCTGGTGAGGTGGCTGGCATGTGGCATGCCCAAGGCCCTGACCTGAACACAGGCCTGCCCCTTGGACAGCAATGGATGTCCAGGCTCCTTGCTCTCAGAGCAGTGACTTGGGCAGAGATCTTCATACAGGTACACATGGCAGTGCTGTCGTTTCTTCAGGGGCCCAGGTCTTGTATAAGACTCAAGGAGCTTCAGTTCCTCTGAGACCTCCTGGGCTGGGGCTCTGGACGCGTTACCTAGGAGACCACCCGGCTTGTTAGGGAAGAGCTCAGCCACTTCATTATCTCCTGGAGCCTTGCTTCTCTCTTTTGTGAGCAATTAAAATTGAAAACACAGATATGTTCCTGTTGTTGTTTTTCTTCCTGTGACCTCTGGTTGAAAAGATGTAATGAACTCTGATTGCTGTTGCAACAAACTCAGTTTATCAACATCATCCTGAGTATTTTAATCAAAGAAAGTGTCCAACAAATAGGAAAAAACCCCAGCCGTTTAACGCTGCCTTATATGATAGCAAATCTGTGCTGCCAGATTCTCTTTGACAAACAGACTTCTGATTTAATTTGAAAACCTGGGTTGGTGGTTTATTAAATGCCAGATGTGTTGTTATTCGGAAACAAAGGGATTGTTTTGTTCTTAGGGTAAATAGTACTTGATAATTCAGACACAAAGAGAAATAGTTTTCACTGCAGAGATGTTAAGGGTTTTATTTTTCCCAATTAGAATTCTAATAGATTTTGTTTCCACAAAAGTGGCTATTTCCTGTTTCAACTTTAAGATGAAGATGAGTCTTAAAACTACAAGTATGAAGAGTCTGAGACACTAGAACGTTGTCAATGGGATAATGTGAAATTGCTGAACGGATGCTTCTTAAAGGTAGACAAATGTGGTGGTACCCAATGGGGGTTGCTAAACCAGTTGCCAGGATTTCCACGGATGTTCAAGTGGTATTATCTCATCCTATGTCTGGATCTCCACGAGCATGCCTGATGATTTTCTTCTTTCCTAATCTATCTTTTGCTGATGCTGCTCTTTGAGCCAATATGAAGGCCAGATGTGTCTGCAGGAGGAGAGCCACCTCCCTGTTAGTGAGACACGGATAACTCTGGCCATTCCCAATGAAACTCTAGTACATTCCAGTCAACTCACCCAGCCCCACCTGTAGTGCAGGCACCAACATCATCACCTTGTCTGCGCTCAGCCTGGCCTGGCTACAGTCCTTCCTCCCCTGTGCAGCCAGAATTAAGTTTCCTGAAACTCAAATGTGACCCATAGCTGCCTGCTTAAAATCCTGTTGCCCTCAGGATGGAGTCTAAACATCTTAACAGTTTACAAAACCTCTGATGACCTGACCTGGCTCCTCTTTCCAGCTTTAGTTCCCACCAGTACGCTGCTAGACCTCTATGCATCATCTATTCTGAACTACTTCCCAGCTCCCAAACATCTCTCGTGACTGAGTCATTCAACAAATATCCATTCAGTGCTTCATACATGCCAGGTGCCGGGAACACAGATGAACAAAACAGATAAAATTCCCCGCTTGCCACTAGGGGAAACGGAAAATTACTAAGCAAAGTATGTCGTATGGTAGAAAGTGATCACTTCTAATGATAGGGAAAACATACAACAGGGAAGGGCGATACAAAATGGCCTCTTACTGACAGATCTTCACATGCATGCTCTTCCTTCTGCCTATTTAAATGAAATACGTCCCCTCTACTTGCCTGTACCCTCTGACTGCTCTCTAACTCACTCATCCTTTGATCTCAATTTGAATATATCTTTCTCGCGAAAGCCTTCTTTTTCTTTAAAATTTCATCTTCCATGCCCATCCTGTATGATTTCACAGCCTTCTGTTATTTCCTCTAACACAGCACATTTTTCTCTAAATTGCCACTGCCTGATTAGATGTTCACATCCTCCATAGTCTGCAAGCTCCTGGGCACACACCTCATTCACTGTTGTATCCTCAGCGTCCAGCGCAGTCCTGTGGTCAGTGAATACTTGTTGGGTGCTGGGAGGTTTGCTGGCTGAGTAAGTAGATGGATGGGTAGATGGATGGATGCATAGAGTGGACTGTTGCAACAAGAAAGATAGAACCTGAGTAACATTGAGAGGTCAGGACTATTAGCAACAACAAGTACACACAGAGACTCAAAGTGGAAATCTGACAAGCGAAGGCAGCAGCACCAAGACCAGGGAGACCACTGGGTCAAGGCATGCACCCCCACCGCCCACTTAGTAGCTTCTCCTGCTGATTATTACATTCTTGCTACCCTACATCAAGGGTACACGTGAAGAATGAGAAGCAGTCATTGAAAAATTCTTTATAATGATTTTCATATTTTTTTTATCTTGTGGTTGACAAATTCTAACTGATATATGTTATTTCTGGAGTCATTTACCTTATCCTGGTTGTCTGTGAATAAGTAGTAAGTGAGAACCCATTGCTATAATTTTAAAACTTCTTTGGCTTTGCCTAATTCTAAAGATTTCACAACCCAAGACCCCAAGTCTGGCTTCTATCAGCTATTGACCAAACATTTAACAGGACTCTTTTTCTTTTAGCTGTTACTTAAACTTCTGCAGCCACTGAACTTTTTAGGTTTCGGAAATTAATTACTCAGCACCCATTCAACAAATATTTACTTATTCAAGTGGCACTGTGCCACATACTGGGGCACAAAGATGAATAAGATAGGTTCCCTGCTCTCAATGGTAATCATGTATGGCAGCAGTCTTCAGACCCAGCATGTGTGCCCATGGGGATCCACAAAGACTTTTCAAGGGGGTCACAGGCGTGAATAGTGCTAACAGAATCCATTTTCGGGTCCTTAAACTAACCTGTCTGGAATGTGCTTGCAGAACCAGTTCTACTTTTCCACTCCTCTTTCATAATCACCCCATTCCCACTTTATAAAACAAAGACATAGCTCTTACGCATCGTGCATTTTGCATATTACCCCAGTTGCACCAATATTGCATGTTGTCCCAGTGTGAAAAATACTAAAGGAACAACTAAAAATATTAAAGGACATCTCCTATAATTCAGGTACTATAATTCTCCCAAGCATCTCATAAATGGATGCATTGTCAATAAATATTTATTCTTAAGCAACTGATTTTTTTCCAAATTTGTAACATACATGTATTTTGATCAGTTAGTCACTAATAAAAAGTGCATTGTAAACTCAAACTGGAAAAATATTTACTACTTAGAGCCTGATGTTAGGAAAACTTGTTAAATTAAAATTCCAATTTATATACTTGTTTTCATTGCAGAGAAATGTGACAGAGTGATAATAAAAGAATTTCACACATAAAAATATATTACATTAAAATAAAATTCTATAGGAAAATAAAATGCAAATATAAGTTTCAGAGGAAAAATTAATTTAAAATTTCTGACAAAGAATAAATTATTTGTCTTTTTTTTCCAATGGGTGATGCAGGGACATTAAATATCCTTGGTATTTAGATTCCCTTAGATACATTTAATACATAACAGAATAATATAATGATTTTATATTAAAATACAATATTCACAAATATACAGGACATTATTACATCATTTGCTATCATTGAAATTTGTGATTTTAGATACCAATTCTAAAAAGTTCAGGGAGAGCATAGTCTTTCAAAAGTCTTTCCAAGAGTAAATGAACATACTAGTGAACAAAGTTGTTGCAAGGGGTTCTAGGCACTCAAGGAGAAACTTGAGTTGGAGGCGGGGAGCTAGAAAAGGGCACTGTCACCTACTGGGAGAACCAGGCAAGTCTTCTTAACAGATGGTAATGGTTTATCTCAGAAATAAAAATGTGTGAGAATATGTGTGTGAGTGTGTGAGTGTGTGTGTGTTTCTGACTTTATTAAGGTGATTTCTCCTTAACCTTTTTTGGAATTATAAAATTCTTTATTATCATTCTTATGCAAAAACCAAGCACAAAATAATATAGATCAAGATAGGGAAAAGTTCTTTTTATTAACTCTTTCCAAATGATATGGAAGACAATAAAATAAATAACTGAGTAACTTCAACAAAGGCAGAAGTTTATTTTTAATCCTTCATAAAAGAAGTTTGGATGTTGACAGTCCACAGAAGGCATGGTATCTTACAAAATTAAGGATGAAGGGACAAGGATCCTTCTAGTCTTACAATCTATCATTAGGGTGTGACACATGTCCTCATTGCCCAAGATAGCTGCTGGAGCTCTAGCCATTCCAGCTGCATTCCAGACAGTGAGTAGAAACAATGGAGAAAGAAGCAAAAGAAGCCTCTTCTAGATGAGTCAGTTCCTTTTCAACAACCTTCCTGGAAATCCTATACAACATTTCTGCTTACATTTAACAGGTCAGGATTTAGCCAAATGGTTTCACCTAGCTGCAAAGGAGGCTGGGAAATGTTGTCTTTATTCTAGACACCAATGAGACCAAAAAAAAAAAATTGAAGTTCTGTGAATAAGTAGAAAAGAAAAATGGATTTAGGGGATGAACACACAGGAGTCTGCCATATCTGATGCTTAATCTTAAACCTGACACCATCAAAATTATTAATCATCCCAATCTTTCCCTTTATGTGACATTCTCCCCTAGGCCATGAATGAATACACTTGTGTGACTTGTTGTTGTTACTACTTTGGTTATTTGATATCTCCACTACGATGTCCACGTGTCTAATGGATGTCTCAAACTCAATATGTCCAATGCTGAACTCTTCTATACCTGCTCTACTTGTAGCTTTCTCATCACAGGTAATAGGCATGCCATCCTTCCAGATGCTCACTCCAGAAACATTGCAGTCAGCCCTGCAGATCCAGAAATCAACCATTCTCACTGCCTCCACCCTCCTTGTCCAAGCCTCTATCATCTTTTTTAGATGACTGCTATCACCCCCAAACAGCCTTCTATACCTGCTTCTACACTTACCCCTACCAAAGTCTATTTTCAACATAGCAGCCATAGGGATCTTATTTCAATGCAAGTCATACAATTTTATTCTTCCCAAACTTCTGCAGTGGCTTCTTGTTTCTCTCAGAGTAAAAACCAAAATCTTTGTAATGGCCAAAATCCTTATAACCTGGTCTCTAATTGCCACTCTAACTTCTTGTCCTAGTAGTTTTCCTCTCACACTGCACATTGACCACACAGATGTTTGGTCCCCCAGTCCTTGGGGCCTTTACTCCAGCTGTTTCCCGCAGATACCAGCAGAGCTAGCTTCCTCTTACCATCAAGTCTTTGTTCAAAGCTTACCTCTTATACTGACTACCTTACCAGCCCCAACCCCAAAAACTCTCAAATCCCAGTTCTGCTCTGCTTTTCCTTATGTCCACACATTTACTATCTTCTGAGATGTCACTGAATTTTTTCCAGAATTAAAGTATTTATTGGGTTTCTTTTTTATTATCTGTCTCTCCCCATCACTGCCACCACTAGTTCCTTATCTGTTTTGTTCACTGATGTATTTCAAGCACATGCTACAGTGCCTGGAATACCGTAAGTACTCAATGTATTTGTTGAATGAAATCAAGTAAGTTGTTCAGTAACTTATTTTTGCAAATTAAAAGAAAGCACTTCCTCCATGCAAGGCACAGCACTGAGTGGGTACAAAAGGAACAAGGTAGGCTGCCTACTCACATGTAGCTAGCTAGTAATCCAGTGGGAAGAAAAGGATGTACATAAATAACTCTCATGCACATCAACAGGTCTGAGTCCAACAGGACTCAGGACTTAAGGAATGTCAAAAGAAAGAGCTGTAAGGCTCAGAGGACAACAAGTGCACCTCTGACTGGAATGAGTCCCGATGGCTTGGTGGATGGGGTATTCGAAGTAGACTTTGAAAAACAGGTGGTAGTTTAATACGTAAACATACAGAAAGAGTTGTTTGAGGACAATAAACCACCTTGGGAGGCACAAAAGTGGCACAAAGGAAACTGAAAAGACATTCCTATTGATAATTAAATAATTATGTCAATAGTGAATTACAGTCTTATAAATATGGTACCATTTATTTAGACTGTAAGAGCTTTGTTAAGAAAGGATAGGTGAAAGTATGAGATTATCTCAAATACATAGGGAAAAAATGGTATTTGGGACAATTGTTAGAGAGCACTGAATGCTGAGCTAAGGAGTTGGGCCTAATTTATCTGATCAGAAACCATTGTGGGGTGTGGGACAGGGAATGGGAATTAGCAGGTGGTGTGACCATGCTGAAGTTAGATGAGTTTCTCGAGGGCAACCATTTTGTCTCATTAATCATTGGAGCCCCAGTGCCTGCCATAGCACCTGGCATATTAGTAGGTGCTCGAAAAACATTAGTTTGTGTTTCAACCAATGATTAGGGAGATAGTTGAAAATTCTGTCAAATAAGCAAGTCACATTCTGGCAGCTGTACGAAGGATGGATTGAAGGAAGGAGAATTAAGAAGGATAATAAAGCACTGAAATAGGGGCACAGCAGTGAAAGGGAAGGATGGGTATGAGTGACACCATGTTAGAAGAACCAGCAGGTCTCAGAGACTGATCGGATGTGAGGGCTGTGAGAGTGGCTGAAAGATGCATTTTCCCCCCACATACAATCTGAACCTACTCAACTGATAACATTCACACTACAGGAATTTTCACAATGAAACCGAATCTGGAGCTAAAGATTCCAGAGTGGGTTTAGAAACTAGCATCTAAGTAAACCAATCAACCATAGCCTATTAAAGTAGCGACTACAAATAATTTTTGGAAAATTAAGCATAACTACAAGTATTCATTAGTTCATAAATTTCAGACTTCTGAATGTGTGGATGTGGCCACACAGAGGAAATTCTCGAGAGGCAGCAAACGGGTGTGTGCAATGTTTAGGCCTTGCCAACTGGCAGTCCTGGGTGGAAGGCCTTCTTCAGCTATTCACTAGCTGTGTGGCCTCTCCGAGAAAACTGAAATTTTACTATGTATGAGCGATAAAAATAGTAGAGTTATGCAAATACTAAATGAAATCATGCAAACCAGGTGCTTTATAAATGTCAGTTTTCTCTGTCTCTGCTGCCCTTTCTTTCTTATCCTCTGGAATCCACCAAAATGCCCTTATGTCCAACACGGTTCTGGTCAAAACACAATTTCATTTATAGCAACTGCTCCTCGAAAGGTTATGTTTGCCATCGTCTACTCTACTGTCTTTTATTCTGTGCCAGCTTCCAGGCCCATTCAATTTCCTTTCATTTCCCTGGTGCCCACCTCCAAATATGGTTTCGCCAGCAAATTTCCCAAGTACCTTTTTATTCTGTGTCCAGGAAGGTTATTAATGAAGATGTTGAATCAGGCTGGCATAAATAACAGTGCTGAAGGCAATCCTCCAGACACGTGTGTTCCACTCAACAGAGATACAGTGTCATTTATCATTAGGTCTTGTTACGGTTTTCTGGTCCCTTGAAAATCTCACATGAGGACACTCATGTCCATATCTACTTGAATTAGTCTTGCAATGATGGCTCAAGAGTGACTGAATTCAATGTCACCACAAGACAGAACATCTGTCACTTCACTCTAACCTATCGCTCTCTGCTCTCATCAATCTTTATAGTCAACACAAATTAGTCTAGCATGTTATTTCTAATAAACGTTCTCTTTTGTTGTGTGTGGCTCATGCCCAAAAGGAGATAACAGACCAGTTGATAAAAGTAGCAAAATCTCATCACTGGTTCCAGCGTGGTCAAGTGGTAAATAAAGAATAATGACTCCTCGACAAGGAGAGAAATGAACAGCAATAAAACAGCCCATACAGAGGATGCTGCCTCATGAAACTCATTCTACAAAGTCCTGCAGAGAAATTGCTGTTTTGGTTTAAAACCAAAAATAGCTACAGTTTTCTTAAACTTGCTTTTTCCTCTAATAGGTCTTTGATTGTGTCCCTCATTTCCTGAAAAACCTGAACATCACATGGGTGGCTGAGTGATAGCGACGGGGCACAATGATAGAATAGTTTCCCGTCTCCTGCCAGGCTCCATTTAGTCTCCATTTTCCTTGTTTCTCCCCCCTCACTTTTTTCATTGTGGCAAAATGCACACAATATAGAGTTTACCATCTTAACCATTTTAAGTGTATAATTCAATGATATTAACTACCTTCACATTGTTCTGCAGTTGTCACAACTCACCCACCTCTCAAACGCTGTACCCATGAAATAATAACTTCCCATGCCTCCAGACCCTGTCTCCATGAATTTGACTACTCTAGGTACCTCATATAAGCAAAGTCATACAAAGTCTCTTCATTTTTAATGAATACTATCTTCCTATATTTTCTGTAAGTTTATAATCCCTTTGAAGCAAAATGAAAAATGAATAAATAAACCAATAAGAAAATAGAGCAAAAAGATTTCCTGGGGGCTATAGGGGCTCTATTCAATATGTATCATCAGTGGTAAGATCATCATGTTTGCTAGTTAGAATAAAAAGCTATGGATTGTAAGAATTTTCGTTTAATTAAATAGTTAATGTTCAGACAGGTAGCACATTTAAGATGATAGTAAGGTCAGAGGAGAGATTGAAGATAGTAGAGGTTCCCACAAGGAAAAAAATATCAAGGTAACTGAACAAGGAAGCAACTGTAAATTCAAATTGAGTCCCAGTGGGCTAAATGCCAATATCCTGGTCACAAAGGTTATTGACAGAGCAGTGGTTCTCAAACATTAGTGTATATATATAAAGATTAGTCACCGCAAACCTACCAAATCAAAACTGTAGTCACTGGGACTCAGGAGTCTGAATTTGTCACCAGCTGCCCAGGTGGTTCAGACCCGGAATTCTGATCAGTGTTGAGAAACAATGACCAGTCCACTAGATTAGACCCAAGGTTGTGTGGCCTGCTTCTGTTCCGTTAAATACTATAATCTTGGCTTACGTTATGCACATAGCCCCACGGTATCCATTACTACCTATTTGTACCTCCTTCACTTACTTTCTTCTATGCCAACTATTGCCTGTCTGAGCTATAATAAACAGGGACCAAGTGCACTAGAGGGTCAGCAAGGGCCCTGCCACTGTCCCACCTGCATTATAGCCCTGAGAATAGGTCCTGTAGCTGTTTTATGTCATCAGGGCTTGCCAGGGGGAAATACAGGCCTCAGTAAATCTGCGTTCGGCATGATAGATCAGTATCTAGCTTCTCTCTCATTTATAGCTTTAATTTTCTTTCTAGAATATGTCTGTGCTGGAGAATCACCACTGGCGATCTACAATTGGCATGCTTCGAGAATCAAGGCTTCTTGCTCACTTGCCAAAGGAAATGACGTAAGTGAAGTAGAGATGAAACGTGCTGATGTCCTCACTTTAGAGATAAGCTGCTTTCTCTAGGGCATACTTGAGACCCCCCTGGGTTAATGGCAGGGAGCCAGCTTGCTGTTCTTCCTGCCTACACTCAGTATTGTCTATCAGGGGAGATGTGGTGTCAGTTACTGCAACCCAGAAACCAGAATCTCGTGTGAGCTTTGAAAGGGCTTTGGATTGCCTATGACCTAACGACAGAAAACAGAGAATAAACAGCTCTCCACTTTCACACTCTTCAGCATCAGTGCTCTGCTCTGCCAAATTCCCGTCTTTTATGTTAACAAAATTGTTCTCCTGTGTAGACCCAAATAATAAATATTTATCGAGAAGGAACACAGGAGTTCTCAAGCTGTATTTAAAACTAGTTCGTTTTGTAATTGCCAGTCTTAGCAAAAGTAGATGTCAGACATTCTTTTCCAAAATGTCGTTTGTAAAATAACTGAATTGATCTCAGCAAGTTTTTGACCATTAATTTACCTATGTCTCTTTTTTAAACAGGAGGGGAACTACTAGTTTCCTGGTCCACTGTTTGCTAACCTAAATATTTAGGAGTCCTACTAAATCCAAGGCCATTACCTCTTATCTACAAGTTAGCTGCTGTACTGTCTCCCAAGGCCAACATGAATTCTGATCTATTTAATTAAAACGCACAGAACCCAAGTTAGCTAGGAAATAAATAGGTCCCTGTACCCTTCTTTCTGAAGGGTACATGGCTTAAGGTCAATGGCCAAGTTGTGTCTTTCCGTAGAACAGGCAGTGTGCTCTGGGCTCACCAGTTTATTTCTGGCCCTCGACACCATCTTGTCCTGTTCCCTAAAACCCAGAGGAATGTTGAATTTGCAGGAGGAACTTCAGTTCTGATCACTTTTCCCCACTGGAACTAAATAAAATCAATCTTCATGCATGGAGCAAAAGTTCATGCCTTTTACTAGGATAATAAATTGCCAAGTTTGAAAGAATTAAATAGTAAAACCTAGACCAAGAAATTGAGTAACAAGGAGAAGAAAAGTGGGTAAGTGGAAGGATTGGCTAAAGAAGGAAAGGAGAAAGGAAGGAAGGAGAGTGAGGATGGGAAAGAACACAACAGGAAAAAAGGAGAGAACAACCTGAGACCAGACTTGTCCCTGTAAAACCTGCATTAACTTACTTGTTGCTCAATTAGTATTCATTTCCTAACATACTCCTGCTCGTCCCTATGGATTCCACATAAAAGTACGATGTAGTTTATGTCTTTGTGGGACACAGTGTTATAAATTGCTTTTTCTAGAAGAATAACTGTTAGGCAACATATAGGTGAAAGGACTTGATAATGAAAGTTAGCATCATTCATAATCATGATTATTCATTCTATCCTCATGAAACATCTTTAAAATAATTTTCTGATTTTAAAAGTAAAGCAGATTAACTCTACAAACTAAGGACCATTCAGAAAAAGTATTAGTTTAACCAGAAATTTTAGAAATTATGGATTGTGCTGTATTAAAGGTTAAGACTTCCTTTCATCTAAAGACATCATAAAAAATGTGGAAAAAGAGGTCACAGACTGGGGAAGACCTTTGTAAGACACAACTGACAAAGGACCATCATTGAAAATATTTTAAAATTCTTAGAATAAATAAGCAAAAAAGAGACATCCCAATGGAATCATAGATAAAGACTAGAATAGAAACTTCACAAAAGAGGAATACAAATGTCCAGTAAACACAAAAAACTCAAGAAAATTCATATTAAAACCATAATGAGTTGCCCGACATACTTCTTAGGTTGACAAAAAAAAAAAAAGAAGAAGAAGAAGAAGAAAGAAAATAAATGTAAAGAGTAAGAATGTAAATCAATGAGAATCTCATCTATTACTGCTTGGACTGTAAATTTATATAATTAGTTTGAAAATAATTGGCAATATCTAGGAAACAAGGTGAATACGCTCTGCGATCCAATAATCTTATTCCTGAATATAGATGCTAGCAAAACTTTCACACATATGCACCTGGAGATATATAAGGGTGCTTATTGTGACATCCTTTTCTTAGAAGTCAAAAACTAGAAGCAACTCAAGTGACTATCAAAAGTAGAATGGATAAATACGCTGTAATATATTATTATAATCCAATACAATATAATAATAAAAATGGATGAACTACAGCTCACACATCAACATAGATGACTTTCAAAAGGAAGTCTTAATCTTCAAAGAAACATGTCACAAACTAATATTTATCATGTAACAACATTCAAAAGCAGTTAAAATTAAACCATATTATTTAGACATGCACATATATGTGGTAAAATTTTTTATAAGTAGCATGGAAATTATTAAAACAAAAATCAAGAGAGAAGTTACGTCAGGGGTTGGGGAGAAAGACATGTGATGGGAGATGTACTGAGGACCTTCTGGGGTACAAGTAGGCAGTGTTCTTGACCTTGGTGATGATTATAAGATGTTTGCTTTATTATTGACTCAGTAAACTGTATATGTGTACGCTCGATGCAGTCTACTTAAATATATTTTATTTGTAAAGGTGAATTTTATTTGTAAAGTTATGGATATTTCTCTACTTTGATTACGTTCTATATGTGAAGTAAAGCTCCAATTTGCTTTATTTCCCCCAAATTTCCCATTTTTCTACCACTTGTTGACTGATGTATTGCTTGCCCCCTGCTTTGTAATGATACCTTAATTAAGCAGTATTCTTTTTTTAAAATTCTGGTCTACATATTTTTTCCATTGATGGATCTTTCCATCCCATAGTATCAGTCACTATTATTGTCTTCATCATCATTATTATTATTATCTTGCCCTTTTCTTTCCCCGTGCAAATGTTAATGTTCGAGCTGCTTTGAATGCTGTGAAAGCACAACCCAAACTCCTGTGACTCCGCCAGTCTTTTTGTGTCCTCCGTAAGCATACATTTCTAGTGGGTTTTCAGATTTTCCACCCACAGGAATCATGGGAACGTGTCAACTGCCTCATGTTTGTTGACCCGAGGTTTCAACCACTCTGTACAGTTTGTGGCATGCCTTCTGTCCAAGGACAGGAATGATGGAGGGTGAGAGAATCACTCTTGTGCTATGAGGGACAGGGACTCTGTGTAATGAACAGTATCAAAGGCAGAAATAAGATTCCAGGCCACCCGGTGATGACAGAATCTATCACTCTGCTCAAAAAGATTTGTTTTGTGCATGTGTGTTTTCTCTTTCCTTCTTGTGGATGCAGACAGGATATTGAACAGCAGCTGGGCTCCTTGATCTTGGCAACAGACATCAACAGGCAGAATGAATTTTTGACCAGATTGAAAGCTCACCTTCACAATAAAGATTTAAGACTGGAGGATGTACACGACAGGCACTTTATGCTTCAGGTAAACAACAACAAAAGGCATATCCTTGCTAGGCAGAAACACTTAAGGGCATTATTAATGGGGTATCTCCCATGGTGTAAGCTAGAGCAGTGACCTACTTTGTGAAAAACTTCGGGACACATGAAATTTTAAGTGGTTTCCAAGCGAGCAAGATCTGGGTTTCGTGTCAATAAGTTGATAATATCTCATTTTTCTTTGGTAACTGCTTCGCCACAAAGTATCCCCACTGGGCAGTTGCATACAGCAAGAATCTTCCTCATTTTGTGCCTTGAGGTAAAATGGACCACTGTTACACCAGTGAAATTTTAAAAGTCTATTTCTATAAACACAAAAGGACATCCTATGAACTATGGTACAAATGACAAATTGAGAAACAAATAGCCTTCCTTTACCTAAAACCTATTTAATCAAACCCTGCTTTACTTCCTTTTACTACTTAAACTCATATTTTCATGTGAGGCACAAACATGTTTGCCTACTCTTACCACTTTTAGGCACCAATAAAGAATTACATCAACTGAATGAGTTGAATCATATCAAATCCAACCCTTTCTGCAAGAAGCCCTTTGTGACATAAGAACGAGAGAAGGGGTGGACCCCGAAAGTAGACTCTGACCCCTTATCCAAACCAGAACCTTTTCTTTGATCTGCCAGTTTTTCCTGTCTTCCTTTTTACCTCTTGGTACAAAAGACTGAGTGGATAGACCCTGGACTCATCCGAATAAACCAATTGTAACCAGGGAGATGCATTGCACATGGCAGATGGAACCGCACAGCCTTTTTGGATCCATGTCTTCATGCTGCCCTCTAACTCCCCAGAGTGCCCATCGTTCCCAGGAAATCCTCTCCTCCCAGCTCTAGTCCCATGTCTCCCTCCTTTTTGCTTTCCAAACTAGACGTCTAGTCCCTGAGTACCACAAGATCAACCACATGTCTCATTTTAGAGTCTCAAGCCAAGTTGTGAGTAGCTGGAAGATTTGGCCTGAAGATTGGCATTTCAAAAGGAAATCTTGCTCATACAAATGATTCCCTAAAGGGCAGAACCCAGAGGAGACTTCTGCTCCTTAACCTACTTCAACATGTACCGGGGCCCCCATTTCCCAGGAAATACTGAAACGACTAAATTTGCAACTTAGTATGATCCAGACTCTCCCAGACCCCAGCGCTGCTAGCAGCTCTATGATCTCAAGGGACTGGGTCAAAACAGACACTGCTGGTGGGCATGGCGCACCCCTGAGCCCATCTGGGCAACGGTATTTCTGCAGTTGATGGTTAAGGGGGAGAATCTACTTCTCTGGGAATTCAAGGTAACCCTCCCAAGGTCAACATCACTGACAAAGCTGGCATCCCAGGTCCAGCCCAGCGTGAGGCAAGCCAAGGGGCCTTGATTTAGCTCGGCAAATAAAACAAGCCTAGATTTGATATGACTTAGCTCCCTGGTGGGCAGTCTGAGCTTGCTCACACACACACAGCCACAGGTGTGCAAATGCAAATGCACGTAATTTAAGTGATATATGGAGTCAGTCAATTTGGGCACAGTGGGAGTGAGGTCCAAATGTCACACTTGAGCCTGACTGGGGCCCTTGCAGCCTCCCTGCTTACGAAGGCTGGGGCCGCAGAGGGAGAAAGTCTGTAGCTTGCTTTGGCTTGCCCACCCCTTTCCTCCAGAAAGCTCTGTGTCCTTGGACGGTGGCTCTCTTCTCCTTCTGGCGGCTATAAAAATGGGAGTTCTGAGTGAAGTTTTGTGTGGTGGCACAGAAGTGCTGTTTCTCCGTGTCAGGGAGGCCCTGTGTGGATCTGGGCCTGGTACCATGAGGTGCGCTGGCGGGTTGGACAGCCCCTTGGGCTTGGGGTGCATTTGCTGCTGAAGGATCACCCACTGACAATCTCTCCCTGCCCTGTCACTTCTCAGATTGCCTTGAAGTGTGCTGACATTTGCAATCCTTGTAGAATCTGGGAGATGAGCAAGCAGTGGAGTGAAAGGGTCTGTGAAGAGTTCTACAGGCAAGGTTAGTAGTGACCCAACAGCTGCAATTTCACTGCTGCTCGTCCTTTTAGGCACTTATCCTAATAAAGCAGGAAATGGCTAATCTATCATGACATTTGTTCTTTCATCAACTCTTATTACCCTAACCTTTCTCTTTAACTCCCTTGCAAACTATCCATTCCTTTTTTTTTTTTTTTTGCAATAATTTAAGAATAAATAACATTTACTGGGGAAACAGGTAGTAATGAGGTGCAATAAAAGTGAGCGAAAGTGGGCTACGTATACATATTTTTTAATGGCTTTCCTCTGTGGATATAAAAATGTGAGGGACAGTTTGATTTTCACTCTGACCTTCATTTTAATGAGCTGAGCGCAGCCTAAAGGCTAAATGCCGTTTGAGGTCACTGTTTTCCACTCTGATGGAAGGACTTAACTCCTTTTGTGTTCATGCCTTCCTTTCACTGTCTTAAATAAGGTTAAGAATAAAAAAGAGCACAGCTGACCAAGAATTGAGTTCATCCTCTCAAACAGATATAGTGAGAAGACAAATAGCCCCAAGCTAGGGTATAATTTTTAAGAGATTCGCTTCATTCAGAAATAAGGCAACGAATGAGAGCAAGACCTTGACTTCGGGAGGGATATCAGACTTTAAACACGGCCTTGTTTTTCCAGGCCTGGTTTCAGTGCTCAGGATGTTTGTTCGGGCACAACAGTGCCCTGATGTTAGTGACAGGATCAGGTTTGAGAGGCTGAAAACAAAGAAAGCCTGAAGTGTCCCACATACCAGTTCCGTGGGGAGGTCAAGTAGCAACAGTGAGCCTTTTGGAGAAGCCCTCATCGAAAGATGTGTCAGTGACATTGTGATGGACCCAAAGACAGAGGACAAAGCAGAATGAATTGGATTCATGTGGGGACAAAAGGCTCTGCTCACCATCTCTTGTGCTCACAGGAAAAGTGTTCATGTAGCTCCCACTCGGTATAGTTTCATTTCAATGGACTGTGAGTGGTTAGAAATCAGAAGATCAATTCCAGTTGCCCATGCTATAAAATCCCCACTGAGGGATAAAGAACAAAGGAAAATTGGATGAAATTGAAGCAGGGAGGTTTTAGATGAGAT
This sequence comes from Lyroderma lyra, assembly GCA_004026885.1. Lineage (NCBI taxonomy): Eukaryota > Metazoa > Chordata > Mammalia > Chiroptera > Megadermatidae > Lyroderma > Lyroderma lyra. The sequence goes on along the minus strand of PVJL010003844.1, from coordinate 53,737 downwards.
GAGATAAATACTTTACTTAGTACAGAAAATACTGAAACAGCACAGTGAGGGGAAAGCTAGGGTCTTCATCCTTGGAAATCAAACTATGGGACAGAGAGAAGACTCTACTCTGTCCCTCTTGGTTTTGACTCAGGCACGTGCTCCTGTTGGCACTGGTTGCAGTTTAACCCCTTCGTTTGCTCATCCTGTACTTTTCTATGGATCATGAGCTACTCAGGGACCATGTCACTTGGGCAGATAGTAAGGTCCACACAATGGGTGAATCAAAGTTGCTAACTATGTGGAGTAAATGGGATCAACCAAGAAAAATCTGTAAGATCTCTTTGCAAAACCAGGTTGTTTTCTTCATAATATATGCATCTGCTGCATTATAAAATGGAACAACCTAGAAGATTTGTAACTCTAATCACTAAAGGTGAGCTTCCATCCACTTTGCTCTGCATGTCTCCTGGCAGAGAAAGAAGAATAGAGAGGTCACGTGAGCCTTGTTGTATAATAGCCTTATGGTCTAGCACAAGTTCTGCCTATTTAAGAGAAGACCAGACTCTGCTCATCCAAACTGCCTGTCCTCCATATCGAATTAATATGTTTAAAATTCTATAACCACAACTTGCATCATTTTCATTAACCTTATTCTGGCTTTCAGTTTATGATTTGTATTTCCACAGACTGTTGACAGTCCTGGACAAAGTATTTTTAATGATTCCTGATGTTGAGCAAAGGAAAACCCTTAAAATCAAGGCTGAGGGCAGAGGTCCCATGAATTAGGAAAACAGTGTTAATTCTAAGAACAGAGATTAGGATTCTACACATTATTCAGACCCCCTCCTCTAATGTCTTAAGGAAGTAGAATCCCTGCCCTATTGTAACTACAGATTGTTATCTTCTCAATCAACCAAGATCCCCAGGAGTTTTTATTGAACATCTGCTTCTAGCCTAGTCTAATCCTCAGTAAAACTGTGATTTTCCTTATATACCAAGCCCCAATGGGGAAAATCATGAAGGATACACAGAAGTAGAGGTAATGTTTCATAACCTCAAAGTACTAAGCAATAAAGTTTCTGGAAGAGAGAAAGGATGAAATTTTCCTCTTTGTATTCTCTACATGGATTAACAAGGTGTCTGTATGTGCTTTATAAATATATGTTGAACAAGTAAATGAATAAATGATGTAATTGAAAGACCTCTTAAGGTAGAGGCCACAGGAGAAGATCTAGTGCTAAGGTAGAGTCTGAGCTGGGTATTGAAGGATCTTAGTGTACCTTCCAATAGGATTGCCATGAGGCACATGTGACAAGTTAAATGTAAATTAATTAAAATTACATAAAATTAACAGCTTAATTCCTCAGTTTTATTAATCATATTTCAAGGGACTACTGTAGTGCAGAGAACATTTCCATCATTGCAGAAAATCCAATTGGACAGCACTTGTCCACATAGAAAGGAGTAGTAATGGACCAAGGCACTGAGGTGAGACCATACCCTGACTCATAGACCAACTTGGTCCATGGAGAGTCAGCCCCCGTACATCCAGCTAACATAAAAAAGATGGGAGTCATCTTAGAAAGTGTAATCAGGACAACATACACATACACAAGGGCTGTCTGGATAGTATCCATCCACGCAATATGAAAAATAGAGGCATTTATGGCTGAACTTTTTCTGGACAGCCCTCGTATAACTGAAATAGAAAAAATAATGAAGGAAGAAAACTAAGAATCAAAAACTATAATAAGAATGATTTATTAAGAAACCAAACTAGAGTCAGGCAGAGGGAAAGTAAGAGAAAAAGATATTCCAAGAGAGGAACAAACGGGATTTGATGCCTCAATATGGAGGATGAAGGAAAGGAAGAAATCAATGATAATTCCAAAATCTCAAAATGGACTGAAAAACCATGATTAACAGAAACATGGAGAAGAGGAACAGAATTCGCTTTCAGAGAATTCATTTTAATATTAAATGGTGTCATGCCTTGCCCTCAGAGGACTATTATCATCTGGCTTCCCTGACCTCCTCAGGTTAAACCAGAGTTACCTCCTCTATCATTCCTGAGAGTAGTAGGGGCACAAGAGACTATGGGGTGGCTACAGTCTTAGCGAAAATGATGGAAATGTGATATCTCTAAGGCTCTAGCTCACCAGTTATGTGCACACACTCTGGAGCCAGGCTTCCCAGGGGGAAATCCAGGCTCCCCTCTTTACTAACAGTGTGACCTTGGGTCCACATGCTTCCCTTCCCTTCATCTCAATTTCCTTATTTGGAAAAATGGGGATTATAATGAGGTTATTATGAGGATTAAATTAACCAACATAGGTAAAATGCTTACAACAGTGCCTGGCACACAGTAAGCACAATGTAAATGTTATATGTTTATCTCTTTTAGTTTAGAGGGGTACATTCACAACTGGGAACCCAGCTAATGCTTCTGAGGACCAGCTTACCTACTGACGAACCAGATCTTCCCAGTGCAAAAATTACCCACAATGTTTCACCCACAGGAAGAATCACGAAAATGTTTCAATAAAGCTTTGCATAATGCCTTTCTCCTTTGTTCTACTAGCTGACAAAGGCAGTAAAAAAAAAAAAATGCTATTCTGACCTTTATACTTTTCTTAACATGCAGTTACACTAGGTAAAATTTTAAGGAGTCAGAATGAAAGGTATCAGACACTTATTTTGATTAATTTTGTAGCTGCAGGCTGAGAGGCCCTGCAAATAAGCCCCTCTCCCCCATTTCGTGGTCGTTCAGGTGAAGCAGAATTGGGTTAGGAAGAGTGAAAGAGCGGGAGAAGCATACAATCTGTTTTCTTCACCTGTAACACAAAGTCAGAACTTCTGTTTCATGTTATGAAACTGCCCAGTAGTTGTGTTCCTTTTTTATCAACCTTGTGCAAAAGTTTATTTTAGTTTTAGATGCAGCTATTTACAATGGGCCTGTTATGTATGGTCATTGACATGATTTTTAAAATTTTCATGGAAGGTACTAGAGCAAGGCAGAGCAAGTCAATGCTAAAGAGTTCCTAATGATAGCAAGGCAACGAACAGTAACTCCCAGAATAACTTCTTCCAACTAGGTCGGTAAAACTATCAACACTCATTTTTATAAATTCTTGATTACCAATGTATTTCTTCTTCTTTCTTCTTAGGTGACCTTGAACAGAAATTTGAACTGGAAATCAGTCCTCTTTGTAATCAACAGAAAGATTCGATCCCTAGTATACAAATCGGTGAGTTGCATTCAATTTTAATTTTAAACGAGTCATTCTGACCAAGAATCACAAAGAAAAGATCTTTTGGAAGATCCAAACTGGAAATTTAGTCAATGCCCCTGTGAATGGTTGGATCCAAATAAACACTCCGGTCATGATGAATCTACTAGGAAATTAACAATTGAAAAGTTATGAAAAGTAGGGTAAAGCCTTTGTTATAGTCTCTTAAATAACCTGCATTAACTTTGCAGTTCAGAATCAAATCAAAACCAAGTAGAGTAGAAGGAAAGTAATAAGAATCAACTATTTGCTCCTAAAGAGGAGATCAGCTCACACTCTCTTTAGGACTTAAAGGGAGAGAAGTCAGCAGAATCGGCCTTAAGGGCCCTTCCAATCTGAGTCACTACCGTTTATCCCCAACAAGCAATCACTAAGGGCCCAGACCCCAGGCCCAGGCCCTGCCAGCCATGCTCTTCCCTGTGATCTGGGGTCCCATGCTTCTCTGCTCTCCCTCATAACGTAATTTCAGTCTCACTCTCTTAGAGCCACACTCTCAAGTGTCAATTGCAATAAACTGTTAAACTCAGATGTTAATGCAGCTAACATAATTGTTACTATAATTAGTTATGCATAAGATCACTAAACAAATAAAACTGAAAATTCTAGGCAGTTTTGTGGGGGAAAGATTTTTGATGCAATAAGAATTTCTATCACTCCTTAAACACTCTACCAATTCCATCTACATTTAACGCAGGTCTTTCTTTCCCTTGCAGTTCCCCCCAATTAAAACCAAACTCAGAACTTGAACTCTTCTACTTGTAAGCTATGGCCTTGACATGTACCCGTTCATGGGTTTCACTAGTGCACACAGAGCTCAGACAGCTGAACCCATTTGCCCCAACAATGCCAGCAACACCTGCTGCTGCAGCATTTACCCTGAGGTAACCCGTGGATCACAGTCCTAACCTGCCCCCCAAATGGTTAAATGCTAATCATGTACATTTCTGTTGCATTAGGATTAGAGGTAAGTTGTGTTTAGAAATAACTCCAAAAAAGGTTTTTATATTTGTTTTCACACTGAAAACCAGTCAGATTTGCTTTAGCCTCAAGCAATATGTTTATGTAAAATTACATGAATGCAGCAAGTGATCTATCCCTTTTTTTTTTCTAAATGGAAATAGAGTTCATGCATTCACAGTGCTTCAGACTTCTGCAAGGTTCAAAGCTTAAAGCCTTGACCTTGGAAGGAAAGGGGGCACCCAAAAACATAAGCTGAAAACTAAGAAAACCAGAGGAAATGAGAAAAGTATGCTTACAATCATTGCAGGCCACATCTAATCCACAGTCCCACAAAAGAGTCATAAAGTCACCCTAAGAAAACAGGGACAAAATTGATCTAGTTAAGATTGGAATGGCATACACGTATACAAACATTAAAATAGGTATGTTGGAAGGGTGAGAGTATTGGTTGTCCTTCCCCCGCCCCACCACAATTCCTTTAATATTGTGCTGTTGTTTTTACAATTAAACGGATTCCTCCCCCCAAAAACGGGAAAGGGGGCATGTGTGATAAAAAGCTGAACCCAGGAAGAACCCAGGGCAGATGAAGCTACAGAATTGCCGGTGGGGGAGGAGGGAGCACCACCCCAGCAACGCTGCCTCCGCCGCCCCGTGGCTGCTCCCTCCGGTCAGGTCGCTTTGGTCGAGGTTCTGCAGACGTGATAGGAAAGAAACAGACCCTAACCAAAACCCTAATCTGGGACCCCGTGTATCAGGCACCCGTTAAAGACATTTTGAACTGCCAAAGAAAAACACTTCCCGTTGTCAACACCACCACCTGGATTTGCAAGACAGACCTGATTTCAGAGAGCCTGTCCTGTTGTCATGAGAACACACTTACGTCGTCAGATCGTCTGTCCTGATTTTCAGCTCAGGAAAATGTGGTTACCATAGATACATGGCTTTAAAACGGGATGGGGACTGAGTGACTAGAAAAATCCCATGGATGCTACTACACACCAGCACACCAGTAATAAAGAGACAGAGAAGGTAGTTTCTAGAACAACCCTTAGTACATAAACCTTTCTGTTTCTGTCCCACAGCTCCCGGGGCGGTGGGTTCCGCGTTGGGAGGTGTGGTGTGCAGGGCTCCATCAGGCTAAACTGGAAAAATTCCAACCCGATAAACGAAGTCTAAGGGGAGCTATGGGCTTCAGCCTTCCAGACAAAGATTTTTCCAGTGGGTCCTACGTAATGCAGCTATTTCCTCTGTCCTGATTCTCCTGGGACTGAAAATGTCCCCTCTCTTTTTCCTCTTCCATTCCACGATGAAAATTTCCTGAGTGCCATCTCAGGGATAGATCTGATTTCTGTGTCAGTTATTCATATTTACCCAAGTAGAACTGGGACTTCAAGTCTTCCCCCACCTCATCTCACCCTATTCCCATTCCTCCCCTCTTTCCATCAAACTCTGCATTTTAAAAAAGAAGACATTAAATTGAATGAATCTCTAATTGGTGAAAGGTACAGAACGGTGAGGAGAAAGAGGCTTTCCTTAATCCGTGTTCACTCAGAGGGCACCCGCCCTCCCTTCCCCGATGCCCACCCTTCCAGGAGGGTAATATCCTGGCAGTCAGTCTATCGCTGAGTAGACAGGTTGGCCCAACCAGCTGTGCACCAATGAAACAGGTTCCCATATCTGACCATGCAGAAGCATTCTTCATCTGAAAACTGGTCTCAGGTGTCTATTCATACTTTAAAATGGCTTTCCTATCACTATAAGAGTGACAAGTAGAAATACAGAGGTAGAATCACAAACTAACTCCAGGAAGAAAATGAGTTGCTTTTTTTTTTGTATTGGATTTTAAAATGTTGGATGTGTAACCTTTTTTTATATTTAAGGCAATCTTGATAAATATGCACCCTTTAAACTTTAAAATAGTATAGTTTTGCAAACTATTGTTTTCGATCTCCAATATGTAATTTCTCTTGAGGTGAAAGACATTAGAAATTAGATACAGAGATTGTGAAGGAGGTGAAGAAAATTCAAGAATAGCAAGTATGAAAATTCAAGAATGAAATCCTCACATAAACTTATTAAAATACAGACCTAAGTCACTGATTTTACTTTCCTTCTCAGGTTATCTAAAATAATCTCACAATATTTAAATTATATTTCACATGAGCTAATGCAAAAATGGAGCAAAATTTGCATTGCTGAACTTTTTTCCCCATCTCTAGCATCTTTAAAGGCCAAGTATCTGCTATTTGTCCAATAAACGATCATCAAATCAAGCCTGTAATTCACAATGCCTGTCCACATGTAGGACTAGTTGGTGGAAGATTTTGGTATACTGAAAAGCACTTGGTTTTCCTCTGCACACCTACATTTCAAGGAAATACAATAAAACCTAAACATGTCCAAATTTGTGATAATTCCAATAATTCTAGCATGGGCTGAAAATTATCTTTGCTTTACTAAGCATGTTCAATAGGGAACGCACATTAGCTGTGAAACATGAGAAAGCAGCAAGTCTAAAATAATTAAGAGAGCAAATGTGCAAACAAAGAAATTTAATATCAAACAATCTTACCCAGTCATTACAACACGACTTTCATGCAGGTAAAAATCTGTACTGAAGATGAACATTTATTTACCCACATTTAGTTGTTTAACATAACTGAAAGTAAGGCCAAACTATGGAACAATAATCCTGAAAAAAAATAGCCCACAAGCTAAATAATTTAAATTCTTCACATGGTCTACACCAGCGGTTCTCAACCTGTGGGTCGCAACCCCTTTGGGGGGTCGAACGACCATCACAGGGGTCGCCTAACACCATTGGAAAACTCGTATCAGATATTTACATGACAATTCATAACAGTAGCAAAATGACAGTTATGAAGTAGCAACAAAAGTAATTTTATGGGGGTCACCACAGCATGAGGAACTGTATTACAGGGTCGCGGCATTAGGAAGGTTGAGACTCTAAAGTAGTGATGTGCCCCTTCCTGGTACCGCTTCGCCTTTCCTGCCTCTTCCTTAGGAGCAGCACAGACTTTCTTTTACTTGTTCATCTGTCTTTGTCCCTCTGCACGTAACAGCCAGTCTTTATAGAGTGTTTAGTATGTGCCAGGTGCTTTCTAAGCATTTACATGTATTAAGTCATTTCATAGTCATAACAACCCTATGGGCTGGGTTTCTTTCTTAGCTCCTTTTTACAAATGAGGAAACCGAGGCACAGAGAGGTTAAGTGCCAAGCCCAGGGTGACATATCTATCTCCTCAGCTGAGGGTAGGGACCGCATCTTCTTTGCCTTTGTGTCTCTGGGCCGAGTACCTAGTGGGCCCCAATCGTGACTGTGAGGGAGAAGGAAGTAGGTTTCACTGCCCTCATGGTGACAAATTGGGCCTTGCCTGTTTTAGGTTTCATGACCTACATCGTGGAGCCACTCTTCCGGGAATGGGCCCGTTTCACCGGAAACAGCGCTCTGTCTGAGAATATGCTCAGCCATCTTGCACACAACAAAGCCCAGTGGAAGAGCCTGTTGCCCAAGCAGCACAGACGCAGCAGTGGTGGCAGCAACGGTGGCAGTGGCGGTGGCAGCCCGGACCACACAGACCACGGGACTGAGGACGAGGAGCACACTGTGACTGAAAGCGGCGCCCCGTAGAGCCAGCCAGGACTGCCCCCTGCTCCGCACACTGAGAGGATGAGGACCTCCTTGAGCAGAGGCCCCTGAGAGGCTGAAGCTCTGGGAAGGCCTTGCTGATAAACCCAGCCACTTTCTGGGTTTCATCCCGGAGCTGTTTGCAATGCCACCCTCCTACTCCTTACCTGCCTCCCCTCTTTTTTGCAAGTGTACAGAAGCCATTCGTCACCTCAGCATTCGCTGCCGAAACGAGCAACTCCATTCAGTAACACGGGAGCTGATTCCGGGGGGCAAGTCTGCCCCACAAGGAGCCTGGGGAGTAAGAAAGAGGTGCTTCTGCCATGTCCCCCAGGGGCCTTGGGTCACATTGTGACAGGCAGCAGTTCATAGGCCCAGAGCATTTTAGCATTTGCCATCTGACTGCTGATCTGCATGACAAAAACACCAGCATATTTGGAACTCCTAGGATATTGGTCTTAAGTGCAAGAGCACAAATGAGAACGTGAGAGAAAGTACCTTCTATTTTAATAATAATTATTATAAAATAATAATAAATCTTTTTAACTTTTATATTATATGCACTAGACAATGGATCTAAAACTTTGGACTAAGATTACTCAGTGTACCCAAACTTGAACAGGGGGTTCCTTGTTTTGTTACGGACTTTATGCCACTTTGGGTCAGAGATTTGGCATCCTCTCAATTTAAGAAACTCCATTTCCTATCCGATCCGAGGGGCAGGCTGTGCAGGTCATTCCTTTGCGCCGTTAGCCAATCTGTCTTTTATCAATAACTCATTTTCAGCGACATGTTTATATTCACACATGTACATTTTCTGTAAATACCAAGCGCTACTGATTCCCATGCCAAAATACATGAGTATTATGGGATTGCTACCTGTATAAACAATGGCACTGTGAACAGAATACTGTTAGTTTTAATACAAGAGAATGCATTTGTAAATATGGTATAGAGTTTATTAATAACTATTGTTTGCAGATAAAGGCCTTAACTTTAAACATCTTTCATCTTCTGAAAGCTGCCCAACTTAAATCCTCACAGATGTCCTTCTGAACTGCCTTCCCATGTCCATCTTTATGCTTTCCAGCTAAGGTCACAAACCAAAACTGAATAAAGTCTTTGAGGAAATATTTTGGAAACTTCACATGCATTCCGCTTGAGACCATAGTGTTTAATCTATGGCTCACAGCATCGTTTCCTCAGATTAATGAGACCCTTCAGCAAGCCTGAAGTCACTTTTCAACGCAGAGATATTGCACATTCTGTTTCAACAAGCCAGCTGATAAGCTTGTGTTTGTGTGACTCTTGTCATGGAACATGGCAGCGTGTCAACCTCGTGGGAGACATAGCAGGTCTCACAAACCTTCTATGACCCTGTCGTCTATCCGTCAGGGAATTCTCCGCTCCCCTACCACCCTTTCGTCTGTTATGGCTACAGTACCAAAGCACCTTTGGTTTGTGGTTGGCGTGCATTTCTTTGGCATTAATAATAACTGAATTTTTCTTTTTCCTTAATTTCATGTGAACAATGACCCAACTGTTTAGCTGAAGTTAACATTATTTAAGCAAAGAAAATATTTCAGTTTTCTGACAGAATTTACCTTCCTGGCAGGTCAGCGTGCTTAATAGTGGCTCTAGCTAGCAGAGCCACCTTAGAATTTTGTTGCCATTTTTTTCTGCAGACACTTGGCCATAAAGTCAATTTGTTACAGCATTCTTCTCTCATTGGCTAAACCTTGTGCATTGAACCTTTCCCTTAGAAATTCTAGCACAACTGATGTTAGATGCAAATTGGCAGTGCCCCTTCCATTTTACCTTAAGCAGGGTGGTGGTGGAAGATGGGTGACATGATAATTTCTGCCACTATCAAGCTGATAGGAGGACAGCAAACTCTCGTTTCCTAAGTGCAACCATGCAACTGTTATTTCTTCCTCCTAACATGCAAATGAAGTGTTCAAAACTTAACTGGATTGTAATAAGTTCCCGTAGAGAGGCTGAGGCTTGCAGAGTTAAGGTTTAGGGGGAAATTTTGGAAAAGTTGGTCATATTTTCATTAAAGTCGGAGAGATCGTCAGATGGTACAAAAGAACATGTGACAACCTCATGACATGGGTGGATGGAAAGTTGAAATGGGTGGTAGGGGTAAGAAGGGCAGTTGTGGAAATTTCACACTAACTTTATTTTTTTCTGTCATAACTATGAATTGACATGATTCTTCATGGCTTTAATACTATGAAGCTCTCAGCTTGGTAAGGCCCCAAAAGAGAACATGGTACATATATTCCTGCTCCCCAACCTCACTTATTTGGGTTTGGTGATGCAGAAAGGGCTTTTGAGGGGTCTGTTTTTCATGTACATGAGATTAGATCAAGGCAAGCAAATTACTGGGGGCAGTAGAGTAGAGATAAGAAAGAAAATGCGATTTTAGCTCTACCTTGACTTTGTTTAAATTATATTTATATCGTAACTTAAATAAATAATATTGGGGGCATTTTAGTAGTTCCAAGTTTATAGGGCAAAAGTCTTTAATGTTACAATTAGGTCTTAAAGAAGCGCTACAAAGAGAAAGCTACCAAACATCCAATGGTTATGCCTATGAAGCAGCCACTACCAGCACAATAAAAATCTGAAGTAAAACAAGACCTGACGCAGAAAGTAGATGCATTTGTGTCCTCCTTTCAACCATCTGGAGATTTCTTGAGTTCCTCAGTTTTTTGTTTGTTTGTTTGTTTTTAGCAAAGAGAGAGAGAATGTGACATTTTTTTCTTGCCTACTAGTGACTCTCCAGCAATATTTCAATAGAAAGAGTCCAGTTACTAGTTAAGACACAGCTGGTGGTTCACCCTTGGACTTGATCTTCATGTTCTTCTTCTCCTAGTCCATGGACCAACAGCTGACTTACTTAGTTCAATTCTTGCATTGCTTGAGAAGACAAGAATCAAAGGGCTATCTTTAGTAAGCAAAGGTAATGTTAAAATCAAGTTAAGAGAGAATATATCACTGCCAGGCCTGATAGACAAAGCCCACTTTTCCTTCTAACAGCACCTGTGAATAGTCAGAAACTTGTTCATGAAATCCTGACCTACCCATAATCCCCTGCTAGGCTGAGCAACAATTGCCTCTGTTTCAACCTGCTTAAGGCTTCCTGCAAAGGGACTTGGAGTGTGTCCTACAACACTGTCTTCTGATAGCAAGCACTTCCTCCAAAACACAGACTTGTTTTATAACCTTTTCTCATGTAGAACCAGATCTGCTCACTGATTTGAAAATTGGTTATGAGCTTGTATCTCACTGTATTTCTAATGCTTTGTTCTTTTAAGCAAACCCTTAAAATTGTGTTTTGTGTACATGTGAGATTTGGAAAAAAAAAAACAACTTTGTGAGTTTTTGCTCAAAACGTGACCTAAATATCCATTGGCATGTTTAGATAAACAATTAAAATAAAGATAATTTCTTAAAAACATTAAATAATATGAAAATATCCTGATTTTCACCAGGTAACACATTACCAGCTATCCATCAGATTCAACGAAACAGACCCAGAGGAAACTTTCAAGAAAAAGAGCCCGGATGCAGACATGGTCCATGTGACTCCTTCCATTAGGGACTGCAGAAATAGCCCTGTCCATAAAGGCATCACTTGCTAATTAGTACCAAGTTAGGGACAGAGGGCCACCATTCAGCTCTACCTTACCCCTGAGTCCTGATGTTTTTCTGATTCACATTTCTCAAACTCATGCATGAAAAAGAATGAGTTACTATGTTTTAGGTGTGAAAACATAACAGTACGTGTTTAAAATATGTTCTTGCATATCAGGATTGGAAGCCACCAAGAACAATAGAACAGTTCAGCCAAGACAACTGAGTGTCCTCGGTTCATCAGGAAATAGAGGAGAAAAACAAACACCACACTTGTTTTCCAGGGCCGCCTTTGTAACTTTTATATTCTCCCCATATCCATTTTATTAAGATTGTATTCCGGGTCTCACTGATTTTTTAATGCCTCCCCATGTCTGAAGGCAAAGCCCCTTTTCCTTTATGTACATTCTGTATCATAAAATTGAAATCAAAAGTGAGACTCCAGTGGTACCCCAAGTAGCATTCAGACATGACTTTCAAATGTGTATTGGAACTTAGCTGAAACATTGTCAAACAGGCCACAAATATTGATTGAGGATCTACCACGCGTCAGAGGTTGTGCCAGATATTCGATATGTAATAAGACCCAGCCCCTCCAGGAGCAAACAGCTTTGTGTCAGAGACTGGCATTACCGGTGAACACCTAGAAAATTCATGAGAACATCCACGCTCAACTGCGTGTAATGCTCTCTTCTGGAGTACAACATAATAGAACACAGATAAGCTTTGGAGACTAAAGTGGGTCCCAGTCTTAATTATGTCACTTAACTTATTCTGTCACTTCAGGGAAGTTACTGAACCCCTATAAAATTATTTCCAGACAGGGATATCTTTACCATATTATTGTGGCAACCCAAAGAGATTCCATACAAAAAGCACCAAGCGCTTTGTCCGGTACATGGCAGACTTTCAAGAGATGCAAGTTCTCTCCTCTCAGATTACAAGAAGCTTGGCAAATAGCTATTCATTCATACGTGGCTTAGAGTGTGGAGAACACATGAAGAGAAATGTGGTCAAGAAATGCTGGTGATACTACATAGGGAAATCCAACTCATTTTTCCTTTTTGTAAACAGATTGATTATGTACTTATTTATTTGCAAGGTTGGTAAAAGGACTAGCCCTCCAATGGAAGCTCTGCCTCAGCTACAGCCTACTTTTCTGTTTAGTCCTTTATGTTCTAGAGTAGAAGGTAATGTATCTTTTGCTTGCAGTTCTGACAGAAATTTCTGTGAACGACACAGCTCCTAAAAACAAAATCAGAATCATTTATCTCCCTTGTATCTATGCCACCAAAGCCCTAATTCTGGGTGGTGACGATGACTCTGGTCCTCTGTGTCAGGCCCTGAAAGTGTGCTGGTCTTTCACAGGCTCCACACGAGCAGGCTGGGTTGGTGCCTCCTGGATACACGAGGCTCATGCCACGCACACATTTCCAAACATGTCCTGGGGCAGGACAGAAAGCAGAGGTACGCCTTAATGTCCTGTCAGAGACGGGAGAAGACTCAGTCCTGCCTCCATGGGAATGTAATGGGCAAACATTTGAGTAATGATTCAACAAGAAGCTTTTATCTGTGAAACTGTCTGTGATGGGCTTGATTTTTCTTTTCAGTTAAGCCAGAGAGATTATTGGAAAAACTTATAAGTTTTAGCTGATAGGGTTTGAAGATGCATGATTGCCTCACCTTAGTCACCTAAACAATGATATATCTTTGATTCAATTGCCTCAAATACTTCAAATTCTGGTATTGCCAGGACTGATTTATTCTTCAATAATTTTTTTCCCTTTTAAGGAGGTAATATGGTAGACTTTAAAAAATAGGAGCTTTGGAGTCAAAGCAGAATTCAAATCCCTCGCGATCGCTTGCTGTTTAAACTTAGATAGTTAATTTAAATTTTCTGAGCCTCCATTTCTTCATGTATAAAATGAGAGTGACACCTAACTCCCGGAGTGGCTGTGAGGTCAATATTCAAGACCATACATAAAACATACAGCACATACATAAAACATAGAGGTTACTATAGGAAAAGGGCACTCAACAAATGTAAATTCATACATAATTTGGAGAAAAAATCTACAAAGCATAAGTCGGGATACATCTTTTGCTTTCTCTAGATTGTACAACTTTTTGTGCAAAAGCTAACACAAGAACCATTAATGAACATTGAGCATGATTATATCTACAGGTAACTAGCTTGATCATAAAAATAATCTTTGTATTATGGAAAAATTATAAAATTTTATTATAGAAGAAGACAGTGTTTCTGGGCAATTAAAGATGCTTGGATAAGACCAGGAAAAATAAGGAACTGTCTTTTCTAATTTTAAATACCCTTCAGTCCAACCAGAGCGAACCAACCTATTTAATCTAAGCTTTTCCTAGAGTTCATGACACTAGAGCCCTTGCTGTATTAGGTTTAGTTAATAAATAAAACTTGATAACCTATCAAGTTTTCATGAAGTCCACTCATATCCTACAAATCCTCTCCATAGAAGGTTCCAGTGGCCCTTCCCCCTTGTAACTTCAGATCCTTTCTGGCCACGCACAGCAGAGGCAGAGAAGTGCAGGGTAATTCTCTGTAAATAGATGACCCTAAAGTACAGTTCATTCACCTAAACTAACATTTTCAAAACTTCTTTAAAATTTGCATGCCAAAAGACATTTGCTAAGTATTCCCTGAAAAAAATATAATAATAAACACACAGGTTCCACTCTTGTGTGCTCCTCGGAGCCTCCCAAGTGCTAATGAACAGCTCCAACAAGATAACATGGGTGACATCAATTGTTTGGATCTAACTTTGGTTTTATATCACAGACTTCCTTGAGCACACCAATCCAGAATGATCTCCCCATTTATCGTTTATCATTTTATCTCCCCATGTATCATTTGCCTTAGTATTGTTAGTGATTATTAGCTATTTATGATAACCTAAGTGTGTGTGTTCTGCCCACCTTGAGAACCTTGTGGTTAATTTGCCTAAGTTTGTGGCTTGACTTTACTGCTTACTAGGTATCTGACCTTGGGCAAGTTTCCAAACTTTTTGTGCCTCAGCCTCTTTATTGGTAAAGGGATAACAAAAATATCACTGATTTCTTACAGTGTCTGAAGAGTCTGTGCATGTAAAGCACTTTGAATGGTGCCTAGCACACAGCAGGCGTTCAATAAATGCTGGCGAAAACATCGGCCTCTCAAACCTGACCTGTAAGCTCCTTGGTCACAGGAATAACTATCTTTTTTAATAGACTCTCCATAGTGTAGCACAGAAGCTACTAACATATTTCTTAAATGGAAAAAAAATAGTTTTGATTGATAAATTGAAAATTATATGCAAATAATATGTTAACATTTAAATAAAAATTATCAAGTTCTAATGATAACAATAAATATCTCAATAATCTGAATGCAGGTGCTGCTTTTCAAATACACCGAATTTCTATCTGGTAGACTTACAATGTTTTGAGGATCATAATTTAGGAAGACGATAGTTTTTCTCCTCCCAGTTTATGAGCCTACTCTTCTGATGGTAAGGCCAAAGATGGTTCTCCTGAAGGGGGAGCTTTATTTATTTGGACATTGGAAGTCCAAAGACCTCTAGGATTTACTTCCATCCAACTGGAAAAGAAGCCCACAGAACGATCACTAAATGCCTTCCTTTCAGGGCAAATAAAAGTCCCTATTTTAATACACAATCCAAGAAAAGACAGAGATCAATTTCAATCCTCGTCTGTAAAAAGGAGCTTGGACATTATTAGAGAAGTCTCCTATTTTATCCTGTTTCCATGTGCTTGAGATTACACGTCACCAACTCCTGCTCCTCTTCCCAGGAAGCAATTACACGTGCATTTTTAAAGTTGTCAGAAAAGGAAGCCGAATGGACCGATATGTAGGGTCCACTTGGGGGCTTATTTATTTCTTCTTATTTCCCACTGTTTGCGTGGACCTTCCTAACAGCAGTGCCAGACTTTACATGCCACTGGACTTTCACGCCTTCAAAGGACATTCATCCACATTTAAAGAAAAGTAACTTATAAACAAAAACAAAATACTGGTAGTGTCATATAGCAAAACGTGAGATATATTCTATAATTACAGACAAATTTGTACGTGTTAACCTGACTGACGTGTTCAGCCAATCACTGCACAGACAGTGAAGTCTGGGGGCACCAGTGCCAACCCCTGAGCAGGAGGAGAGGAGAAGGGCCTCCGATGAGGCTGGTAGACTAGGGCCAGGTGCCAGGGTCTCATTCATCTGGGAGTCTGCAGATGTACGAGTGCCATGGAAATGTGCCACGGGACTAGGTGGGGAGGCGATGGAAATGAACTGAATATCTAAAGTGCATGTTAATAAAGTTTGACTTGGGCTAGCACACAAACCATGGAACAAGCAATTCTGGACCTGATTGTTTCTTCTTTGTCATCTTCAGAGCTCAGTGTCCTAGGGACACAGATTTTTTGGTACATGGTTGGTAAAGGCTCTGACCAGATGTCAAGTATGTCATTAAACTGTCCCTATAAATCAAATCACTGTAAGAAGTGATTGCTGAGGCTCAGTGTCAGCTCAGACACAGGAATAGTACAGCCTGTTTGGCACATTTGTAGTGAGGATTAGAACTACTGTATGTGGAGTAACCTGCGGCATTTTGCATATTACTGACACTTAGTAAATAGTTGTTTTTATTGACTGAAAATAGAGCTGGTGCTGTCTATGTGCCATCTGCTGCAAGAGATTATTGAATTCTTCTAACTCAGATGAGACTGTCAATGGAGATAGGAGGTGAGGAGAAGAAATGGCCGGGGGAGTAATGATTTTCCTTCACAAGCAGGGAAAATAAGCATTTAAGGAACAACCACCAAGATGAAACAAAATTACTGCTCTCCTTGAGTATTAGTTCCTGGGGCTGCTGTAACGAATGACCACAAAGTGGGCGGCTTACAATGAGCAAAACATACGCTTTCGCAGTTCTGGAAGCCTGAAGTCTGAAGTCAAGGTGTCAGCAGAGCCATGCCCGCTCTGAACGCTCTAAGGAGGGGGCCTTTCCGGCCTCTTCGAGCCTCCGAGGGGTGCCGGCAGCCGTCGGTGTCCTTGGCTTGTGGCAGCACACTGCCAATCTCCACCTACGTGTTCACGTGGCCTCCCTCCCGGTGTGTCTGTGTCTCTGTTTTCTTATTAAAAATATTAAATAAATATTAAATAAACAGTCCTGGGATTAGGGTCCACCTTAATACAGTTTGACCTCATCTTAACTAATTATATCTACAAAGATCTTACTTCCGAGTAAGGTCAGCTTCTGAAGTTCTGGGTGGACGTGAGTCCTGGGAGAGGGGCCCTGGCCAGCCCTTGGCACGCCTCACGCGTCCACCCCGGGCTTTCCCTCTCCTCACCCACAACACACACACAGGGACACACACACGTGTTTCCCCTGAATTAGGCTGCAGGAACGAGTGCTTCGGGTTCCAGATACCCTCATAGTTCTTTCTGCGAATTTGGAGGTAAAGTCTGGAGGAGGAAGGTGAAATCACATCTTTGTTTCCACCTTCTATATTCTTTCCTTACTAATTCAGGTCTGATTCAGAAAAGAGAAAGTCTTCAAAACCCCCTGGCATCAGCCATCTGGAGATGATGTGAATCTTGTTGCACATTTCAGCTTCTTCACTATCTCATCATCATCAATGTTCGAGATATATCAATCCGCTCATTTTTTTTTATTATTTTGGAGGCAAAGCAGTTTGGTGTGAGGACAGGTCCAGGCAGCTTGGCATGCAACCGGCTCGGCTTTGTCGTTTGGGATCCAAGCCCGGCTCTGCTGGTAGAGATTCTGTGTGTAGTCCAGAGGCAGTGATGGGTCTGCAGCTATCATTCTTCAGAGCCCCTTTGCACTGCGTCTCCAGAGGTCAACTGAGAGTCCAGGCAGCTTGCTGTGACAGAGAGGACCATCAGACCTGCTGGTATTCTGGATGAAAGGGAGAGGTATAATAAATTTCAAAAATGGAAAGTAGTCTACCCCTGACCAAACAAAGGGCCACTCTTTCACGATCGAGAACATTATGCAGCAGCAAAGATCAAAAGTGGGCACTAAAAGGTAAATGATTTTTGATAACTACCTCTATGTACACACTGGAAATGAATGTAATCCCCGCGTAAGGTATAAATCAAGCAACACCCTGATTTTCATCTAAGTTCAGGGTCCTGTGCCCAGTTACACTCAGTTCAGGGAGAAAAAGAGGCCAAGAAAACAACTAGAAAAAGAGGTTCCACTCAAGCCCTCTGACATTTGATCAGAGCTGGCTCTCGGAAAGTAAGAGAACGTGAAGTGAAAGAGCCCACTTAGACCATGTCCCTGCGGTCCCGCAAGTTCTCATTCACACTTAATTCAAGAAACAGATTATTCTTAGAATTTGAGAACTTGCTAGAAAATATCTCTTTCTCCCTGAAAGTGACCTTGCTGTCCAGAAGCTTCCAAGTGTTGCTGGAATTTTTTATGTAGAATTCCGGAGAGTTCAGTCAAGATTTTCAAATGCAACCACATCTTCTCTAACATTATGTACAGAGGTCTTCTTCCTTCTAGAACCACAGGATATATAATCCAATATTCTCTTGAAGTAAAAGAATTATACAGTAATTCTACTACCAAACAACAAGCAGCAATTTCAACCAATTTCCAAATTGAGACCCGAGTTGGCCATCTTTATACTGAAACATACAATATAGTGAGGTTATACTACTACATCGGGCTAGTCCAAGAAAGATTTGGAAGAAAAATAGAGGATGGCTTGGTTTGGGTGGTTACTAAAACTTCTCAATGACTTTATTACCAAAAGAATTCAACATTTGGGATGTTCCTTTCCCCCAGCCCCAACTCTAATACGATTAACCAGCAGCTGTCTACCACACCAGTGATTTCCAGTGGGAATGGAGGCAGCAGAGAGGAGTGGTTACAGGCAGACTGCCTGAATTGGAATTCTGACTCAGCCACTTACTGTCTCTCCCTTGGCTGATTTCTTAATCTCTTTGTGCCTCCGTGACATCAGTGGAGTAATAATAGAACCTCTTGTGGGATTGTTAGGAAAGTCAAATAAGTTAGAACAGTGCCAGTCGCGTATCAACAGCTTGGTAAGTTTTTACATTTCTAAATGGTCACGTGAACAGAAAACAAAAAAACTTCTCTCCTGACCTTCTCACCTCGCTTAGCGCTCCAGGCAGGAGCCTCATTGTATGTAAGGTTTTCAGTACGTATTTCAGTTTGAGCCCACGTGTGCTCAGAAATGTTTTTGTGTCCATGGTAGGTGTTGCACGGTCACTGACATAACTTTGGAGTTAATGATCCCAAGACACAGCCTTCGCTGGGGCTGCTTGATTCATCTCTTTAAGCCCGGAATATATCACAATGTCCAACAGATAATAGGTCCTCCAAAAATGTTTGTTCAACTGAAGGTAACCTCAGCCAAATAGTTTGGAAGCCATAAGTTAAAGCTATCAAAAAGAGACAAGAGTGCAAAGAATGAGATCGTCCAGAAATGGCTAACCAAGTTATGGACTGAGTGGGCTATAAACCAACACCTGGGAGTAGAGATGAGATATTATCTCTTTCTGTGTACATTTTAGGGCAGTTGGCACAGATTAATCAAGGCTGTAAGAAAACTAGGATCTCATTATATAAAATCCTCCCCAAAAGATGCCATATTTCTGTGTGCACTTCTCATGAACTCCTGAGTGTAGTCTGACTTCCATCTTAAAATTGCTCCTGAAACTTCGCATCTTCCTAGGAGACAAGACAAACACAAAGCATGCAAAACGGCGTTTGATGAGGATCTCTTAGAAGAGAGACTTCTTGTCTTGGTCTGGGTCAGAAAAGGCTTCAGAAGACATGAAGACCTGGGAATTGACTTTGAGGGAGAATCTAAATAAGATTGACAGTGATAAAAAGGAAATATTAAACCCCAAGTGTGGAAAATGGCCTTACTGCAAGTCGGGGCCAAATTTTCCATCACATTCACCTGGTGGTGAGGCCCCCAGCCAGATGAAGCTAAAAATAAGAATGAGCAGGACTATACGGCCAGCTAAAAAGCCATAAGAGGACCACTGTGCTACACCTCAAATGCCCACCAATGGTCAAAGGACAAAGGTCCCATTGGAGAGGTCAGGTGATGAGGCGAATGGTGTTAAGTAACTGGCTCCCAAGCCTACTGACAGATCCAGAAAACAGACAGGAATCAAGGTATTTTTGTTATTATAGTAATGGAAGAACTGCCAAAGGGTAATTTAACTGCTGATCTTCCAGGAGTCCTCATTGACCAGGCGGTTTCCGATGCAGGATGTGGTACAGCCAGGCTACGACTCTGAGAGCTCAGAACAGAGAGCAGCATGCCAGAGGATGGGGTTGCAGAGCAGAGGAAATCTCCAAGCAGAGGAAATCTAAATTCCCTCTGAGGAAAGTCCATGTTAATGAACACATTCTTATAAAAGAGATAATGCCTCATTATATAATCAAGAAAACTAGCCCCAGTTGGTGATAATGAGATTTTAGAAACGACAGGAGCTGCTGGGTAGTACTAAGTGGGGGCTTTGATTCTGAACCAGCACGGATATAGAGCTGAGCTCTCTGGATAGAACTAATGACCTTCCTTGCAGCTATGGCAGGGGACGAGCAGGCGAAAAGGCAAAGCCACGGAGACAAGAGAGGAGACTAGAAAGCTTAGGCAGGTGCTCTAAATTCAATCATGCAGAAAGTTTATTTCAAAGTTCATGTTTCTTTATATGCTTGCTTTCACATACATTATTTCACTGGAGCCTCAAAGTGACCAGGTCATGCAGATAAGAATTATTGTTCCTATTTTATGACCAAGGACACTGAGACTTGACATTAATAAATTACTTGCCCAGGGTCCTCCAGACAGTAAAATACTGAGCTGGTTCTAGACTTCTGAGTTCAAGTTCAATGCTCCTTTTCCTATACCAGGAGCCTCTCTAATTGAAGCCTTGCCCTAGACAACAAGAAAATAAGAACCGCTGAGGGGATGGGAGGCCTTGCAGGGCTGGAGCTCAGGGTCCCACATGAGAAGATGGGGTCAGGAAGGGCAGCATGATCAGCAGAGTGCCCTGGAAGCAGACAGACAACCTCAGTCACCAAGGCATGACAGGGAATGGCAGGGTGACCAACTCGTCCTGGTTTGCCCAGGTCTGTCCCCATTTTAGAATGGAAAGCCCCTTGTCCTGGGAACCTGCTCAGTCTCAGGCAAACCTTGGTGGTCAGCACCCCTTGTTAGGGCAGAAGCTCTGTCATCGGAAAGAAGGATTGGGGTTCGGACGGGGCTCTGTCACTCAACAGGCTGCAGTGCCTTGTGTGCATCATTGAACTGTCTGAGTTACAGGTGGAAATAGAGTTGGGCATTAGCACCTGCCTTTTCTGTATTGCTGAGCCTTTTGAAATTGCCTTATTTGTTTGTTTTGTTTTGTTTTGTCAAAAAGGGCCACATAGAATTATGGTCTGCCTAATACTTCATAGCGCAATTAGTAGGACAAAGGAGATGGTCTCTATGAGAATACTTGGTAAACAGTAGAGAGTTTATAAGTATAAATTATTATTATTATAAAATGAAAAAAATAAAATAAAATAAAATGACACTTCATTATCAATAGCAAAGAGGACACAGACCTGGAGTGACAAAAGTCCTGATTCAGTGAGGGACCCTTATTTTGTATTATTTTTTAAACTTCCAAGAAAATTACAACTCTTTTAAATTTCTTCACGTAAAACTTTTTCCTGCCCAAGATCAATGGTCACTCTGAAGTTTACCAAATAATCGGAGAGCAAACTAACCAAAACAAAGGGTTCTGACATCTGGTTTGCTTTTAAAACAAGAACGCATTTCTGAAATTGCATTTTAGATACGTATCACAATGGAAATAAATAAATAAATACCTTTACGAAAAGACTGGTGAAAGCAAAAGCAAACCACAGAAATAACCCTACTTAGGTCATTGGGAAATATAAAAAAATGAGACCCCCACTTGCTGGAGACCATATTGCTTCGTGCCACCCAGAAATATTTGTGTAATTAATTGGGTGGGAAATGTCCTGATGCTGCTTCAGTCTCCTACACATCTCAGAGACATTCAGAAACAAAGGAGAAAGATCTTCATTCCTTAAAAGAAAAAGAAACAGGAAGGTGTAAGAAATGAGAGCCCTGCAGAAAGGACACAATCTATCTTCTGGGCCAGACATGAGCTCAGACAGGGAGCGTGATTTAAGAGCTATTGAAATAGGCCCCTTTGGCCAAAGGCTGTTCTGTGAACCTTCTCTGACTTCACAGAACACTCACAGACTATCTGTAACAAGTACACAGCTTCTAGAAAATCTGACTGCTTCAAACACCCACACTGACTTTGCAAAAATGACATAAACATAAACTGTAAACAGAAGCCCAGGGCTCTGAGAGTCGCATTGCCGCAACACCGTAATGAGAATGAAACAAGCACAGCCGTAGTCGGCACGTGGAAGGGGGACTGACCATACTCCCGGGGCTGGTTTCTGCTATTTGAATTGTACTTATAGGACTCGCTACTACATGTTAATTTGCAGATAATACCTTCATTTCCTTTGCAACCCTGAACATGGTTATCCCCGTTAGGAAAAGCAATTTTTCTCAAGACCTGACAGAACAGCGAACGGTTTTATCCACCAGCAGCAATCAACTAACTTTGGGAGTGAATACTGTAGCCAAACCACTTTCAGACATGGAAAGTGAGGTCCAGAGCCAGGCCAATTAGTCAGTTAGTGGGTACACCTGCTCCCCCCTTCCTATCCCTGTTTGCCAGTGGAAGTATCCTGGCAAAGTCCCTGACATTGGACTTTAGCTATGGACGGTGCTGAAAACAAGGGAGACAGCTGAAATCAACCAAAGCCTGATGGCACGCACTGCACACGTGCGCGTGCTCACACACACGTGCGCATGCGCGCGTCTGCAACTATCCACACTGTTGGGATCTTACTAAGAGGCAGAGAGGAACTCCATCCTGGAGAGAGGAGACAGCACAAGCCCAAGGAACTCTCAGATTTTGACAGCTCATCGGTGGCAGGTTATAACAGGAAGCAGAATGACAACTCATCACAAATGTTAATCCTAACTGAAATCCAGTGGCCTGAGATGCTACCTAAATCAAAGGAACCTAAAATTTGAAAGTTCTCAGACCTCACTGATGTCTACCAATAGGATGATGATGGTGGTGGTGATAGTAGCTCACATTTATTAAGCATTTATCCAGGCCTGGTTTTAAGAGTTTTGTATGAATTAACTCACAACTTTGTGAAGCGAGACCTATGATTTCTTTCCATTTCTGTATGAGAAAAATGAGGATCGAAGTGTTAAAATCATTGGCCGGGGTCAGTAAAACCAGGCCAACTGATTGTAACTGTTTGCAACTGTTTACATCACTGGCCAGCTTTGGTCATTAAATTCACTGGTGTGAATATGTGCTATCCATATGCCCTCCACAAATTTAATACACCAACGTGCATGTAGACATTCATTGGCACATGGTTGCAGCTTGTACAGAAAATCACCCAAATTTCCATCAGGAGATAACTAGTTAAATATATCTAGGGAAAGCCACCCAGGGCATTAGTCCAGAGAGCTGGCCCCTCTGCTGTGGCCCATGCAGCTCTACAGGGACATGGCTGAACGAGTGGGTAGCACCATGGTGGGCAGTAAAGCACGCCCTTTCCTCTAAGTGAAAGCAGCCCCAGGGCACTTGCACAAACCACACACTGGATGCAGCAGCCTAAGAGCTTTGCAATAAATGACCACACAGCACAGTGCAGAAAAATAGCGTGCATCAACACAGAGTGTGCCTAGACCCTTGCTGGGAGGACACCCAGGACCTAATGACCACAGACCTGGAGAACTGGGGGTGAGGAGGTGTGCTTATTACTTGTAAGTCATTTGGTCATGTTAGCATTTTCACTTGTGTGTGTAAACCAAGCATTCCTTTAATAAACCAAAATTTAAAATTTTTTAAAAAATTTAATAAATGAACCAATGACAATAAAATATACATTATTGATCAATCATAAACAATAGATCAGAAGAAAACAATCTAAATGTCCAACAGTTTGGGGGATGGGTAAGTATACAAGAGGATCCATCTTCAGTGAAATACTGTACAATTATTAAAAGTGGAGGGTATAGAAGCTGGGTAGCAAAGGAAAAAATGCTTGCATGATGTTAATGAAATAACAAAATACTATTGCATATGTGTAATGCTATTACAATCATAATAATATGAAGAAAAGTGTCTTCTCTTAGCAGTTGGAATGAGCATTTCTCCTAAAGGTAGGAATGGGGACCTACTTTTGTTGGGAAGATGGTTCAGTAAGCCTTCAAAGCAGGGGCTGAGCCCTACAAAT
This sequence comes from Lyroderma lyra, assembly GCA_004026885.1. Taxonomy (NCBI): domain Eukaryota; kingdom Metazoa; phylum Chordata; class Mammalia; order Chiroptera; family Megadermatidae; genus Lyroderma; species Lyroderma lyra. Next base: position 29,809 of record PVJL010003844.1, on the reverse strand, counting down.
TTCTTCTGCACATCCCTAGAGAAAGTGTCAGTAATTTCTACCTTGCTCCCCAATGATACTTACAGTGAATGGACTCTCTTTGCCACATGGAAGGGCAAAAGACAGCCAACCCTAGATTATCCTACAAAGTACAGGAAAGGAAAGAACTAAAATAAACTACAGTAAATTGCTAAACAGCCATATTAACAAAGGGTTCTCCCAGTTGTTGTTGTTGTTGTTTACTTTCTAATTTGGGTAATGTGATTTGATTGTGTCTCTACTTTTAAAATGTTTAGATGTCTACATGCAAAGCAACTCAGTTGTAAAAGGCAGTTGGAAGTCTTGCAGAAGGGAGTAACAAGACGGTCTAGGAATGAAACCTCCATCTTTCTCAGATCCTCTGGTTTTAGGCTCTTTCCATACTCATGTCCAGAAGGGAGTCTGAGATATGGGGGCAGATGGGTAGATTGGGGAGCAGGAAGGAAAAGGAGCACCTCAGGGGAGAAAGAACTGATAATGACATTTTTTAAAACCATTTACCCTAGGACTGCATCTCAGTCAGGTAACTGACGGTAATAGAGAACATAAGTTTCAGTAGAGGGAAAACCGTCAGAAACACAAGTGGGTCCTGGAGCAAATTAAGCCTGAAACATCACTGGTGGCAAAGATTACAAAATGAAAGCTGTTCTGTTTCAGGCACATCATGACAAGGGATCTTTGGAAGAGACAATAATGCTGGGAAAAATAGAAGGCAGCAGGAAAAGAGGAAGACCATATGTGAGATGAACTGATTCCATAAAAGCAGCTGGAGGCATGAGTCCACAGGAGCTGAGCAGGGCTGTGAGGACAGGACACTGTGGACATCACACATTCATGGGGCTGCAGGAGTGAAAGCCAATTCAGTGGCATGTAACACACAGAGAGAGAGGGAGAGGGAGAAGGAGAGAGAGAGAGAGAACAGGATTTCCGAATTATTTCTGTCCCAGACTGTATAACTAGACAGCCTTATGGCTGGTCTTTCCAAAGGTCACATCGTATGGTCACATCTGACATCTAAATAGGTGGATAACTAAGAGATGATAATATTTTAGAAACCACATTTTAATGCTCCTCAGCCCATACAACCTTAGATGTGCAGTGAACAAGGGAGCCCCAACCCTGCTTCGCGAACGTATCATGACTTCACACCGTGCTGCGGCCTCTAAGCCTCGGAATCAGCATCTATGAATGGCAATGGCAACAGTGCCCACCCTTCCAAGTTATTGTGAGCATTCAATTAGACAATAGATGTGAAAAGACCCCTTATAATTTTAAAGCACTCTGTAACATTGTTTTATTCAACGTAAAAAAAGCTTATGCTATTTCAGAAAATATAGAACAGTTTCCCCCAAGTAATGTAAATGACTAAAAGACACAATTTTTGGATATCACATCAATCTATAGCATTAACAATTTAAATGTTAATAAACCTAACTATATCTTGCCTCCTTATTTCATGTGTTTATAAATAGAATCTAGCTTATTTTTTAAGGGGCCAAAATAAATAAAAGACTTTTGAATGGGAGCTTGTCTAAAGAGGAGGCCGATGTCACTTTCTTCGCGTCACTTTCTGAAATGCAGCAATGCCGCAGGCTGCAGACTGACTTTAATGAAAAAGTCAGCAAAACTCCCTGAAATTTCCACATGGCTTGTCCTTGATAACTAATTTTTCTAGGTAAAACTATTCTGCATTCACCTTTCCTTTTTCCTGTATTGAATATAAGTCCATTCATGATATTGAATGATAAACTACTTTCATTGTCATTACTATTACTACTGTAAATAAACACATGAATCAATGGAAAGTGAATCCTTTGAATGAAATGAAACTTAATGTCAAAATCAGGTCCCAGAGCCATCAGGTTGCAGCCTAAAAGGGAAACCCAGGCAGGGAGCTCATAGCCTCATGGTGCACCTGACTCCAGAAGGAAGCGATTTCAGGGTTAGAAGGCTCTTCCTGACTCGGAACCTCCATCTGCTTTCCTCTAACTTCCACCTGCAACCTTGGGGCTTCCACCTGGAGCAAGGCATACAGCCAGTCCCTCGCTGTATGAGAACTACCAGGCACTCCATGTCCACTTCCAAACTAAATATGTCAGACTGCATGAACTCCTCCTTAAAAAGCAGGATGTCCTGACCCCCTCACCATCCTGGCCAAACTTCTCTGGAGGGACCAGGTGATGACAACGATTTTCCAATGGGCATGCTATTCCAAGCAGCCTCTAACTGTTCAATATACAATGGAACTCCTCTTACGAGCAGATATTACTTCTATTATTTGTAACTTAAATTTATATATGTTTCAGTGCTTGTTCATTTATTTATTTTTTGAGAGGAGGTATTTGTTTAGGAATCTCATTCCAGTGTGTGCTGAGCTTCTTTCCTTACAGTTGGGATTTTTATGATTATACAAATAAATTTCCCTTTAAATTTTTCAGAAAACATCTTAATGTTTTCATTTAAATGTGTCATCCTTAATATTCCTCTAAGTCAAAGAGAAAAGAACTACACATATCTAACTATTAAGTATTTTCAAAAAGTAAACTTCACATCTCTACAAAAAGCAGAAAACCTCAGAAAAAAATGCTATGCAGTCCAAGTTAGAATTATTTTTGATCTTCAAAGTATATTAGTTAAGTGTCTTGGAAATACATTGCACTGGGTCCTGTACCAACCGGATATACCCTAAATAAAATAACTGTTTTAGCTAAACTTTCAATAATTATAAGTTAAGCTTAACAGGAGTTGCAGTTGGGGTGAGCTTTAAAGCTTTTTATTTTATTGCAAGGACCTAGCATGGTACCTGGAACGTGGTAGGCATTTTGGGATCAGACTCTGTTTTAGATGCCAGGGATCTATCTGTGAACAAAGCAGACACAGTCCCCCAAGTTCACGCAGCTTACATCTGCACACACACTTACTAGTATGAGTGTGATGGTGATATGGATCAATGAACTAATAAAAGTAAAAATATAGAAATTCATGTCCCCCCACTTTCCACCCCCAAAAAACAAACCAGTGTGATTATGATCTTAATAGACATGACTATGAAACAGACATGTTTCATGGTTCATTGCTTTTAAGGGATCATTGATGTGCTATAAATTAATTGAGCAAGAGAAAATACTTCGGGCCTCCAAATGAAATAAATAAAAGAATGGAAATGTCATCCTGGACTGTCTTCATAACAAAATAGGGTCAACATACTTAGCCATTTGTTCTCTTACTATAAGAGGCAGGTGATATGGCCTTTTAAAATGCACATTCTAAGTGTTTAGTCATCGGTATTTTTCCAAGTCTTCATTTTATGGAGATGGAAATAGAGGCTTGAAGATGTTAAATGACTCGGCTCATATTATGTAATTAATTGGAATCACAGCAGTGACTAGCTCTCCAATCTCCCAAGGCCCCTTCTATGGTCTCTCTATTCATCACATCTTCTCCCTGTTGCTCTGCACAGAGGAAAAGGAGATGAACGATTATAACAGAATGCACAGGAGCCTGTTTTAATACGCTTTCTTAAAACTCTAGATTTGAAATCAGGTTGAAAGAGGCTAAAGCTGAAATTCTTATAAAATAAAGCTTGCTCTCAAAACTATAAAACTAATACTTAAGATAGCATGTACTAGATGAAATGCTCTAAGAGTGGTAGAATTCAACAAAGGAATGTTTTCATTCACTACAAACTGATTATAATCAATGTCAATAATTTATGGAGTTAGAGATTCCTGGACACATGCCATTCAAGGAAAAGAAGATAATATTTTATCTTCCATCTACTTTTTAAAAATTAGTTATAATAGTTAATTTGAGTAGATAACAAACAGATAGGTATAAAAGGCCAATATATATCTTTTAAAAATATAGGAAAACAAATGTATTTACAGTACTATGCTTCAGTAGTTTTTGTCAAAACTAACCTGTTTTATACTTAAATAGAAAAGAATATTTTTATCTTCATCCAAAATTTTACTCTATCTGTCAAAACTACTTTTTAAATCTTGGATCCGAACACCCATTCGGCAATATCAATCAGAAAACACATTCATGATTTAAAGTGCTATGATTGGCTCAGAGGAGAAAGTCCAATAGGTAAGAATAGGTAAACACTTTGTCTTCTGCATCTCATGATCACATTAAAATTGCAACTGAATTATAGAGCAATCAACCTCGAGAAACATGGAGATGTCACTAATTATCAGAGAAATGCAAATAAAATCCACAATGAAATACTACCTTACTCCTGTCAGAATGGCTATCATCAATAAAGTCAAACAAGTGTTGGCGAGGATGTGGAGAAAGAGAACTCTTGTGCACTGTTTGTTGGTGGGAGTGCAAACTGACGCAGCCACTATGGAAAACTGTGTGGAGATTCCTCAATAAAATTAAAAAGAGAACTATCTTATGACCAAGCAATTCCACTCCTGGGTATTTATTCAAAGAAATCCAAACCACTAATTTGAAAAAATATATGCACCACTATGTTTACTGCAGCAATATTCACAATAGCCAAGATATGGAAACAACCCAAATGCCCATCAGTCGATGACTGGATAAAGGATCTGTGGTACATATACACAATGGAATACTACTTTGCCATAAGAATGAACTCTTACCATTTGCGACAACATGGGTAGACCAAGAGGGTATTATGCTAAGTGAAATAAGTCAGACTCAGAAAGACAAATACCCTACGACCTGCTTACATATGGAATCTAAAGAACAAAATAGATGAACAAACAGAACAGAGACGAAACCATGGATGCAGGAAACAGACTGATGGTAGATAGGTGGGAGAAGGGTTGAGGGGCTGGTGAGAAGGAAGAGGATTAAGAAGTGCAAATTGGTAGTTTCAGAAGAGTCATAGGGGTATGAAGTATAGCACAAGGAATATAATCAATAATGTTGTAAAAACTATGTATAGGGTCAGGTGTGTGCTAGACTTAATGGGGGATCACTTCATAAGTTATATAGGTGTCTACCCACTACACTGTACACTTGAAACTAACATAAAATAATATTGAATGTCAACTATAATTTTAAAAAGTTACATGGATATATAGTATTGCATAGGGAATATAGTCAATGATATTCTAATGATTATGTACAGTGTCAGATGAGTAACAGGCTTATTTATTGGAGTTATTACTTTGGAAGGTATATAAATGTCTAATCACTATGTTGTTTTGTACACATGAAACTAATAAAAAATAAGTTTAAAAAATACTGTGCTATGATTGATTTACTAACACTTCTACCAGAAATTCTATATTTAAAATAAATATTATCCTTCCAAAAGTCATCCTGGGTACTGTACCCAATGTAGCAATTGTTCAAAATATTTTTGGAACCAGAAATGCCTTCAGAGCCAGATTACAATCCTTGCAAGAAAATCATGTTAATTACCTGCAAATCACACTTCATTTGTGCCGTCGTGATGTCATCCAGCTTGGTCATCCACTCATTCATCAGGTTTGGCACTTACTTGGCTATTTCTAGAAATCAAATTCATCCTCAAAGGAGAACAAGTTACTCTCGAAGCCTCTCCCTAAAGACTCTAAGGCAATTCTTCGGCAGGCTCCTCTGTGACACATGCTGGGATTCAGAGCTCACAGAAAGGAAGGCAAGTATGGGCCTGGCAAAGACCTGCTCACTGGGGTCCACGGTGTGAGCAAGGGGGTTAACCAGGTCCCCAGGGCTAGTGGTCCCAGTGAGGGCCAAGGGCCTCACCATCCTGGGATGGTTCAGACAGTCATGGTTCCAGCCTGACTGATCTAGCTGAGGACGCCGGGCCTTAGGGAGGTTTCTCTCCAAACATGGGCCACAAAGGAGAACGACGGCCCTGGCCTCTACTGCCCTGGGCTACAACCCAGCTCCAAAACCTTCTGGCCGTGTGATTTTGGACAATTAACTTGCATTATTTTTTATACTTTTGGATAAAGTCTGTTACTAAATAAAAAGTGCAGTTTTAACTAAGTAAGTTTATATCAAGTCTATTTTCTATCACATTTGTCAACAGAGGACACAGAATCTAATAGTGCAGTGCTCTGAAGTCAGACAAAAGTGGGTTCAATCCCTACTCTATCTCTTGGTAGTAAGTGGCCTTAAACAAGCTACTGGAGTAATATGAGCTGTTTTCTTAAATGATTGTGATTAAATGAGATAACCTGTATAGTCGGCCCTCTGTATCTGCAGATATTAAATCTTCAGATTTAACCAAACAGAGATAAAAAATATTTGGGAAAAAAAATCTCAAGAAGTTCCTAAAAGCAAAACTTGAATTTGCCACATGCCAAGAATAATAGAGTCCACGCAAATGAAGTGATGTGTAGGTATACACACCCTGCTGTAGTTTCAGTTACCCGTGGTCAACCACAGTCCTAAAGTATTGAACAGAAAATTCCAGAAATAAGCAATGCGTAAGTTTTATGTTGCATGCCATTCTGATATACCAAAAAGAAGCTATAATCTCCTTCCCTTAAGTGAAAAGGTGACAGTTCTTGACTTAAGGAATTTTATCATCTCACATGATCACAGGAAGGGTGAGTAGCCCACAATAAAATATTTTGAGAGAAAGAGACCACATTAACATAACTTTATTACAGTATATTATTATAATTGCTTGATTTTATTATTAGTTATTGGTAATCTCTTACTGTACCTAATACGTAAATTAAACTTTATCGTAAGTGTGGATGTATAGGAAGTCACATAGTATATATAAGGTTTGGTACTGTCTGCAGTTTCAGGCATTCACTGGGGGTCCTGGACTATATCCGCCACTGATAAGAGAGGACTACTGAGTATGTAGCATCATTCCTAACACATAAAAGTGTTCACTCATTGTTGGCTATGATTTTTGTTTGGATATAGGAAGAAATGAGATGAGTAAGTCCCAGTTTCTACCCTCAAGTTCTTCAAAAGAGCCCATTAGAGTTGGGGAGAGACAGACCAGAAAGCAATTGTAACTGCAATAAGTCCAGCAGCAAAGAGAAGTGTGCAGTTCTGTGAAGCAAAGTGGGAAGTGGTCATCTCTCCTGGAGGGCGTGGGCAGGGGAGGGAGAGTCAGGAAGGGCTTCTGAGGAAAACGCTCTTTAACTGTGTCTGGAAGGATGAGTAGCAATTCCCACCCGGAGACAGCACATGCCAAGGTACAGAGCTATGCCATCCTGGCGCTTCGGGGACCAGGCGTTGCATGTTGCTTTCAGAAGTCAGATGTGATGGTGGTGGTATCCTTTAGGAGGGGCTGGCTTATCCGTGAAGAACTCAAACTCTGGAGCCCAGAGTTCGAATCCAGGCTTAAATACTTAACCTCTCTTCCTCAGTTTCCTCGTCTATAAAAAGGGAGTATGACTAAAACTGTTTGTAAGGAGCCCAGCACAGTGACGAGCACAAATTAAATGCTCAATGAATTTAGCTATTATGACTGATGATTATCATCATTGACCTTAGGCAGGAGGACCGTGGAGAAAACATGGTCTGACTTCCAGGGAGGAGGGTTGGCCAGAGCAGGCACAACATAAGCCCCCTAGCTACCAGCTGTTGAGGGCAAAACTAAAAACCTTGACCTTGAGGGGTGAACTAAAGGGTCCTTAGTGAGGGTAACCAGGGAGAAACCTAGTCAAAGGCTGAAACCGCATGGGGTAGAGAGTGCTGCCCCACTCAGCAGATTCTCCCAAGTCACACCGAATTCCACGTCCCAGCAGATGGGTCTGACGTAGCTAACATCCTTCTCTGAATGAGCTTTCAACAATGCAGGAACATGCTGGGCTAACACAAAAGGGAAGAGGAACTTTTTAACAATTAGAATATCTTTGGAAACACATATTTGCATGTGTATGGTAAATACCTAATGAAAAATCCCCCACTTTAATACAGCAGTCTTTATTGAGATCAAAGCAAAAACTGTAATCCTATTACTCAGAAATAAGCCTGTGCTTTTCCCTAATAGTGTAGTAAATAGCTATATATTCGAACTCGGGTCTATCAAGGATGTGGGTATTTATCATCTATGAATGTCCTTTAAAATAAGATGCTTTGGCAAGTAATACTAAATCTAACCCCCCTTTGTCTAAATGTCTAAAAATTTGATATATAAATGTGATAGGTTAGCCATTTTAACATCGGTCCAAGCGCTCCTCGATGTTATACTGCTCTCTTGTGGCAAATTTGAAAAACTGCAGCCTGAAGTTTTTACCCTCTTGCCGTTTTTTGTTTTTGTTTTTGTTTTGTTAAATTTATTGGGGTGACATTGGCCAGCAAAAATTACATGGGTTTCGGGGGTACGATTCTACAATATATCATCTATATGTTGTGTTATGTGTTCATCACCCAGAGTCAGTTCTCTTTCCATCACCATGTGTTTGAGACCCTGCCCCTTCTCTCCCAGCCCTCTCCCCTCTTGCCCTCAGATAACCACTCATCACTAAACTATTGTTTGTGTCCAAAGCAACAAAGAAACAAAAACTCCTCTTTCAGTTTCTTATCTTGCGGTGTTTTACATATCCTTGTATATACTGCCTTAAGTACTTTCTGAAATAAAACAACGTCTAAAGAAATAAGTCAACAAATTCGTAAGATAAACAGTGTTAAAAATAAGTGTTTGGAAACCCATCTGCCTGAGTTCAAACCCCAGCTCTGCCACTTACCAGCTCTGAAGACCTGGGAAAGTTACTCAGGCTCTCTCTGCCCAGCTCTTTATATGTGAGGATAATAGTACCTACTGCTATTATGAGGATTGAGTTGATATATGGAAAACACTAAGAACAGGAGTTGGCATATACTAAGTGCCATTAAAAATGAGAGCTAAATGTAAGTTACAGCCCATTCCCAAGTATAGCACAACGGAAGTTCTGAGGGACCCACAGGCACAGAGCACAGAAACTGAAACGGCCACCAAGTGGGGCTATGATGGCGTCTCTTTACATCCAAAGACACCCATCACAGAATGTTAATGCTGTTCAAGGGACCTCGTCATGCACCCCATTTGGCCCCCTCTCCATTTTACAGGGGCACATTTCCAGCACTTTTTCTATTGGTCCCTGAAGTGACACAATGTGATAACTGCGTAATGCTTCTGAGTTCTTATAAACAAAACTCATGTCCATGAAGAGGACAAAGCTGTGACCTACCGACCACAGGTTACCCACACAGACACCTGGAGGGTGGGGACAGAGGGGCACAGATCTTTGGAGACAGAAAGGCTTTCCTACCCTTCCCCACCCCCAATTTTTAAAATGCAAATATGTCCAAGAAAATAAGTGTAAGGCCTGGCCTGAGCCATAACCGACGACTCTGAAGAGCTCATCGTGGGGGACCTGCTGAGGCCCTTGCTGAGCCTGAGCCACAGCCCGCTCAGTCTGGCTTCCCTCCCTTGCAGGGACTTCTGAGAACACACCAGACAGAATTTCACACACACATCCCTCTCAGAGCCTACTTCCCAGAGAACCCCACAGCAAGAGCCCTTTCCTGATACAAAACTCTCATACTCCATTCCTCCTGACCCATTTTTGGTGTTTTTTGTTTGTTTGCTTTCTTCAGTTTTAAAGAAATCCAATTGCATACTTAACCTATCCAACCTAAGGAGAGTTTCTGCTTAGTACCCAGCAAAACCTATTGAAAAACCCTCTTTGCCTATTGCTACCATATAAATGGCTGCTGCTTCCCCAACCTAATCTCCACTTAAATTTCATAGAGCACAAATATAGTCTCATTGTGAACACAAAGCCTTTTGATACCCTCTTCCCCTAACAGTCTCATGCCACTGTTTTCTTTTGTTTTTGTTTTGTTTTTTTGTATGTGGGCAGCTCCCTGACCGGGAATCGAACCCAGGCCGCAGCGCTGACAGCGCCAGCGACGAAGCCTTAAGCCACTACACCATCAGGGAACTCCTCATGCCACTGTTTTCAACGTGGGGCCCTCCAGATTCTGCTGCGTACCCCTAGGAAGTCTTATCTCCCTGTCCCTGCGTTGACAACCACTGCTGTCAATGATCTGCGTGTCTCAGCCAGTCACGATTCTGACCAGCATTAATTTCCTGTGGTCTGTTTTATAAACCAGAGTTTTTTTTATTTTCCAAATACAGGGTCCGGCAGAAGTAACGCCCCCACTTGAGTTATGATTTTATTACAAAATCATAACCATACATGCTTATGGTTACACAAATAATGCCCCTTTTTTATGAGCTGGTAATCTAGACCAAATCTTTCATTACAAAATCATAAGCATGTGTGGTTATGATATTGTAATAAAATTGTAACTTAATTCCAGGCATTCCTTCCACCGGACCCTTTATAAAACAGTCTTTACCATTAGAATGCTCTGTCAAACGTTCATTCGTGCTCAAAAACCTTAATTAGTTTACACCGATTAACGAACAGCCAGTTGAAAAGGAGAAAGCAACCTAGTTTAAGGCATCCGAGGAAACATTCACAATATGTCCGGTTAACTTTAAAATGCAATCAAATATGGTTTTATAAATAACATTCAGGTACTAGATAATGTATGTAAAGTCATGATGAAGCCTACAATGAACCCCTAACCCTGAGGAACTCTACAGTCACCTGGAGCCCAAGGCCAGCCCGTTCCGGAGCTGCCTGGAGGGAAATTCCAGGGCACATGCTCACGTCTCCCCCAGACACCCAGGGTCAACTGGATCCCAATGCTTTGCGCAGGGAGGGAATTCACTCTGAAGTGGAAGAGAAAGGAGCTCCCCCACACACACAAATCAACTTGCGGTACCCCAAGAAATACGCCTCCCTTGGCAGAGGGCGGTTACCTTCCGAAGGTTTGCGCTATTGGGCGGGGGTTGTTCATTAGCCAGTTCTGAATAAGGCAACTACAAAACTGAAAATGCAAGACTACCTTAGGGGATAAGTAGTTATTTCAGGTGAAAAAAACCTCTAACTACAAGGACAATGAGGAGAAAAGGCAGGGTGAGGAGTATACAGGAGGGGCGGGAATAACAGCAAGAAAAATGATGACAAAACTACACAGGACTAGCAAACAGGCCTCCCAGCTGTACCACTACACCTGCTGTGTCATCAGGAATGCTTCTGGTCGCAAGTAACAGAAACCCACAAGGCACTTTTTTCTTATCCTCCTATGTCATGAATCTGGAGACAGCTCAGCAATGTCAGAGTTCACATCTCTGTGATCCGAACTCTACCCTCATGGTTCTAAGAGAGCTGCTGCACGGCCAGTCCCAACTGGAAGGTGGACAGGGAGAAAGGGGTTGGAAATGGAGGGGGCCAGGCAACCAACTGTGTACCGCGGCAATGAGAAAGCGGTGGCCGGCTGGGCTTCTCTGAGAGGAGAGGCTAAAGGGTGAATGCTGAGTCCATCCGAATGGAACCTAAGCCCCAGGCGGGGGCACAGGCTGAAGGATCAAGGGAAACATGTGTAAATCTGCATGTCACAGGAGTACATAGGCAGAAGGACAATGGCCTATTCCAAACCTAAGTTTCATTTGGATTGCCCAAGAAAAGCTACATACTAACTCTCTCAAAAAAAAGGTTCAGACTTCATGAACGCAGTAGTAGTAAGAAGAAAGAAAAGCTGAACTGCTCAAAACACAACCAAGTTTAAAAGGCTTGTTTATTTTACATTCTACTTAGAAAGCAACAGAGTAAAACTATAATAAGGAACAAAGGAAATAAAATAATAGACATGCATATTTATATAGCAAGTGTAGGCAAAACTCATGAGGAGTCTTCTTTTTGTTTTGTTTTGTTTTCAGGGGGTTCCCTGGCTGGGAATCGAACTCAGGCCGCAGCATTGAGAGCACCGAAGCCCAGCCACTGCACCACCAGGGAACCCCCAATGAAGAGTCTTTAAATACCAGCATTTATCAAATCAGTTTCTAAGAATAATTCTTTACCATCTCAGGAAGAATGTTTAGGATGCTCAAATCTCCAATGTCCTAGAGGCCAAGTAAACCAGACCACTACCAATTTTTGAAGAGTCAGAGACTCTTAAATTAGGAAGTCACAATTGCTTTAAGAAATTACTTTTAAAAACTCAAACACACTACCATTTGCTGAGTAGTACAATACAGACTTAGCTTACATAAATTTCTTAATCCATTAAAATGGCTTCTGTTACCTCACAGTCAGACCCTACCATTCTCTAAAGAGACACATTAAGTCATCTACTATTTAGCTCTTAGGAAAATCAAAGTGTGTATTCAGCCTTTAATACCATTAACATACATGGAAAAAATCAATAGGCATAACTGTCATCAGTCATCAGTTCACTGCTGGTTCTTCCAAAACCAGGGACAGGTAGGCATTTGTAGGAATCAAGACTCTTCGGACCTCCGCACTGATATATCCCAATATGCAGATTTCATTTCACTTCATTAACAGAAGATTAACATGAAATGAAAGACGCGCTAGCATATTTCTGCAGCCTCTCCTCGTGAGCACGTAGACATGGCTCACACTGTTCACACCTTGGGCAGATCTTTGGTGTTTTTCAGTTCTTCCTTCAGTTCACTGTCCTCCGACTGTGCAATGTGATGTCCAAACTGAAATAAAGCAAATGTTTCACAAATTATTCTAATGTTAAAAAAAAAAAATTGGCACCACTAGCACCAAATGACCCCTTGAGGTTTAGTTCATTCAACAATAAATAGTTATTTGAGAGTGGGCTATGTGTCAGGCCTTAAAATATACAAAAAGTGCTGTTCTTTTCTAAGATGCTTATATTTGGTTAGAGAGAAAATGGTAAGAACAGTGAACAGTATAAACAACCCTGTAGTACCTCCTTGAAAATAGTATGACCCATGCAAGTGAATTTCTTAGGTAACTGAAGCCTTTTAAACAGCCTAGTATTTTAATAAACCAAGTTCTAGTCACTGCTGTGCCAATCAGATGTGGGATTATGGGCAGATGACAAAAGCACCGGGAGGCTCATTTTCCTCATGTATAAAACAGGTAATACTGGTTCTGGGTTTTCGGTTGTTATTAGGTTTTTTGGTTGTTTGGTTTTGGTTTTTTTAGGATATTGACGTGAAGATTAAATGAGATAAGCAAATAAGTACTTTTCAAGTTGTAAATTTCTATACAAATGTTAAACATTTATTTTTAGCTATATTTGCATTTTTGTTATAATAGTTCTGAACTATGAGTAAACAAAATACCTTTTTGTCTTCTCAGAGTTAAGAATTTCCTAGTCAACGTGCTCAACATCAGATATTACACACACACACACACACACACACACACACACACACACACACGGACAATAGTAACTCAAGAGACCACACAGGCTAGAACCTGAGTAGGACAGTTTTCCCCATTCCCTTATGCTCTCTGAGATGCTGTGTATTTGCTTCTTAGTTTTTCCATGTTCCTTCCTCTGTTGATGGCTACCACTCCTCAGTGCTATCCATCTGCCTTCAGGCACTGTCCCTCCCTCACAGTCCTCTCCTCAACAAGGCATATCCTATGTGCTACCTCAACTAAATTATGAGATGGAAAAACCACCGCTTAATTTAGAATTATGTCTAAATAAAAGAAAAGAGATTTCAAGTAAGGAGTAACCTTAAGTGCTTGAAATCGAATGTGTGTCCTCTCAAGAAACCAAAAAGCTTTGTCACTGAAGATAATTATAATCCATTTGCTTTTTAAAAGCACAATACTCTATTTAATTAAGTAATCGAAAGTTGATATATGACTGAGGAAAATATTGGAGAATTCACAGCTGTAACTCTGATTAGACTGAATCTATCACACCATTTTCCTCTGGTCCTCTCCAAGTTTGAGACACCCAGTTCATACTGCAGACAGGTACATCAAGGAAGCACCTGTCCAGAACAAACCATTATAAACTTAGGCACGATATTTTTCAAATCAAGTGTTTTATTCCAAAAAACTTCATAGAAAGCTAAGAGCTAAAATGAGCATGTGGAAGTTAAAAACAACAAACAGAAACATGAGCAGCACCAACAAATAATTGTATCGCCCATTCTGATTACTTCAAGGGAGCTTGAAGCAAAGTTATGTCATGCACCATCCACTTCAGGAAAACTAAAATATTAACTGTACATTGTTAGAGCTCACCCTTGAAGTTTCTGGACTGGAAAATGGAGAAGACTCCCAAGACCTATTTTCCTTCTCAAAGGAATCATCTTCTTGGAATGCAAACTTTTGCTTAAGCGCCTGGGATATTAAAGACACTGGATCCCAATGTGAATTCTGTCTTTTCCTCTTATGAATGGGTCTGCCGCCAGGTGACCTGTATTTTTTTAAATGAATTGATGAAAACTTTGTGTAATTTAAGTTCCTTGCTGACAAACACAGCAGAAATACAAGCATAATGTATTACAATCTAATTATTCTTCAAGAGACTGCAATTTTTTGCCATGAATGAAAGAGGAATCAAAAAACCGGGAAGTCAGGAGGGGCTCTACTGCCACCTTGTTATGACCAAGATTTATCCAATATCTCTGTGCTGAAGATCTTTATATTGAATTACCTAATTTTTTTCATGGAATATTTAAAGAAATATTTAAGAACTTCTGAAAGGACTACAGAGTTCACAAAAGGAAAATCATTAGGCTCACTGTTCATTCAATCGTCACTCAATGCCTACTAACACACCAGCTCCATTTTGCACCTTGAGGGTAGAGCAGTATCCTCTCCCATGGAACATTCTGGTGGCAGATAACCAATGAACAAATACACAAGATCACTGTGCATAGCAATAGGTGCTGCAAGTAACATAAAATAGGGTAAAGTGACAGTGTCTAGGACGAAAGCACTTTAGGCGAGGTGATCAGGAAAAGCCTCTTTAAGGAGATGATACCCTCTCTAAAGAGATAACAAGAAGTCAAATTGAGTGTAAACCTCCAGTGGATGCATCAGGAGGGAGCTAGGCATGTGTGAGAAAAGAAAAAAGAAAAACAAGTAGAGCTGGGGTGCAGTGAACAGCATGGGAAGTAGGACACGAGGTCAGAGAGGCAAGGGCTGGATCCCAGGGGGACTTACAGCCCCCAGCAAGGAGTCTGGATTTATTCCAAGCACAAGGAAATCACCAGAGGTGTTAAGCAGGGAATGGCATGATCTGACTTCAATTTTCAAAGTATCAGTCTAGTTACTATATGGAGAAAAGATACGGAGGCAAGAATGAAAACAGAGAGACCAGTTAGGAGTCTACTGCAGAGTCCAAGCTAGATGAGATGGTAGCCTGGACTGGGAGGGGCATTTGGATCATGAGGTACATAAATTTGAGCTATATGCTGATGGAAAGAATATGAGACAGAAATAAAAAAGAAAAATCAAGAATGATTCCTAGATGTTTGGAATGAACAACTGGGTGACAGGTTGCTATTTACTGACAGGCAAAATATTTGAGGAAGAACAGGTTTTCAAGGTGGAGGAAAGGAGCAGGTAGGAAGGAAGAGTTCTGTTTTGGACATGTGGAGCTCGAGATATCTGTGACACAGGCCAGTAAAGAAGTCAAGCAGACATGGGTTCAGAGGAGAGGTCAGGGGTAGAAAAATAAATGGAGTCATAGCATACGGCTGGTGTGTAAAGCCCTAAGGCTAGATATCACCAAAGGAATCGATGTGGATGGAGAGGAGAGGGGAGCTCAGGTCAGAGCCCTGGACACACCAACATTTAGAGACCAGGCCCAGGAAGAGGAGTAAGCAAAGGAGTGAGAAGTGGACAATGAGATAAGAGGAAAGAAAACCAAGTCTGATTTCCCTGAAGCCCAGTGAAGAAAGTGTTCCAAAGAGCAGGGGGGGAAGCCTGGACTTTATCAAATGCTGCCAAGATGGCAAGAGGAGCAGTGATGCTTGATAGCATGGAATCACTGGTGACCCTGAAAAGAGCAGTTTTCACTGGAGTGATGGGGACAGACACCACATTACAATGGGTAGAAAGCAGTGAGAGATGGAAACAAACTATAAACAACATCAAAAATTCTCTCAGAAAGGGGACAGAGAACTAACTAATAATATAGCTGGGGTATACATGATTTGAAGATGGGAAACAGGAGTACGGACAAGAATAAAGTTAAGAAGGAAAATGTGATAATGAAGACAGAAGGGACAACTTTAAGAGAAATCCTTGAGAAGGTAAGAGAGAAGGGGAACCAGTGACCATAGGGAGAGCAGGGACAGGGACAAGGACACTTCATTCACTGTAATCAGATGGAAGGCAGAGAACAGGGGTAGTAAATCTGCAAATGTAAAGCTGTGGGGAAGTCTCATCTGATTTTGCAGTAATGTATAACGCAAGATTCGTTAGAGAAACACAAGAGAAAAGCTGTAGGAACGTGGAGAGTACCCTACTGGCCTCTCAGTTTTTTCTCCGATGACGGTAAGTCCGAGTCACCATTTCACACTGACTGGACCCAGTGATACCAGTAAGCAATCCTGTTGGGATCAGTGTGTACATACAGCCGTAAGATTTTTCTCTGTGTTAGCTGCCTCGTGCACAAATCGAATCATAACCTTGTTAATAATGAAATGACCTGTCGTCCTGACACTATGATATAGAAAACATATTTCCCACCAGAAACCTCAGAGGGTGGTCTAAGTGAACATGGCAGATCTCTGTGAAATCCTACTAACATGACAGTAAAGAAATCAAAAGATGTCCGCAAAGTTAAAGAGATTACAAGAGGAGAGAGTAGATAAGAACTGCAATAAAATATGAACGTATCGCCAAGAATTATCAGATACTTAAGTAAGGCTCCAAAACTACAGCTAGAAACTAAAGTCAACAGAGGGAACAAAAGGACCTCATAAAAAATAGAGATAATTCAAGAGAAAAACAAAACTTAAAACTCTAGTTACTAATGTCATCAGTGGAATAAAACAAACAAAAGCAATGACTCTTCCCAATTAAAAGTGTGACAGCAGGTAAAAAGGCAATACAAGAGGCGCTGGGAGCCCTGCGCTGCCGCCCTGCCTCCCGGGCCGGCAGGACCGCCTGCAGCGCCTGGTGGAGCCTCTCACGCCAGAGGCCGTGTGGAGAGGGATCAAGGTCTCTGGGCAGCTGCAGAACCCCAGCAGTGCCGCACACAAGGATGTCCTGCTAGTGGGTGTTCCAGCTGGAAGCAACCCCTCAGGGAGCTCAGATCCTGCACTTTATTCTGTAGATCGTAGGAAACGAGTTTGCTAAGGAATGCCTTGAGGCACAAAGTGATGAATGCCTGCCTCCAAGTCTCAAGAAAACATTTTTCTCTAACCAAGTAACTTTTAGATATCTCAAACCTTTCCTGTGGCCTGCTCCTATAGCCAAACCTCTACAGAAAGTGATGAGTTTCTACTCAAAACAGGAAACCAGATAAAGGAGTAGACTTTTAAATAACAATGGCCAGGTTTGTTTGGTGAAGGGCTTTATACTTAAGACAAAAACCTTACCACCAAATATACCCAAATGCACCTCTTCCATAAGTAAATTCCTAGTGTTTCAATACATGGACTATTACGTTTTATTTACTGGATGTTTACCTTTTGGGAATGAAAACATTTTTATTAAAAAACTGAAGGTTTGCAATTTGTTGTTCCTAAGATTTTTACACTGGAACAAAATTTGTTCTTTTCTTATAAATTTACAATTTCTAAATGAAAATAAGCTAATTAAAATTGGGGAAGAATAGGCTTTATTAATAAAATGATGTCATGATTTTTCTAAATGAGAAAGTTGTTTTATTTTTAACACTATATATGCGAGCTATTTCTTAACAAACTTGTTTCAAAGATTAGCTGCCCCATTCTGTGTATGAAGCAGATTTGACCTGTGCCTTTTTAAGTTCTTCTACTTTATAGTTGTGGTTGTACTTTAAAAAATACATTTCATGTCTTCAAAAAAAATGTTTAAAATGTGACTTACAGAACAGTGCAAATGATTAAAAACAAAGTAATGTGAAAAACCTTACAAATTAAATGAATTCTTAATGTCGTGTTTTACTTTGATGATGTGCCTTTGATTTAATTTGGGACACTTTTCAAAGGATACTTTGTGTTTGTAATAATCTTTGAAGACTTGGAAATAAAAATCCTGCTTATTCAAAAAAATGCAGTAGAAGAGGTAAAAGGTAAATCAAAAACTTTTCTTAGAAGGTATAATAAAAAAGCAAAGAGAAAGAAAATAGTAAAAGGAAAGTTACAAACATAAGAGAAGTAATTCTGGCATTCAAAATGCTAACAGAAATTCCAGGAAAAGAAAATAATGGGAGAAAATTATCAGAGGAAATATTTACAAGAGCTTTTCATAAATGAAAGACCTAAGACTCTAGATTGATTTGAGTCCACAGATGTCCAGTGTAAGAAATTTAAAAAACAAAAAAACAAAAAAAAAACTCTCCTTATCATTTTCAGACTGCCAGGATTAAAGAGATCTTAAATACTCCAAGAATAAATAAACAAGTTTCATACCAGGAATCAGGAAGACTGGAAGCTAGAAATCAATGGAACAATGTCTTCAAATTCTTTATTTATTTTTTTACTTTCCTAGTGATGAAAGAAATACACACAGAAGTCCAAAAAGTGTAGAGAATTCCAAACAATATGAACCCTGACAGGCACACACCAAGACACGCTATCATGAAAACATCCAAGTTCAAAGACAAGGAGAGAAATCCCAAATGCATCAAAAGGCAACTTAGTTAGCTATAAGAAAGCTCCCTTAAGATTGTCAGCTGATTTCTCACCAGAAACTTCCCAGCCCAAGATCAGATTCTTGAGAAAATTATTTTCTGCCTATTATAGCCCCAGCCAAACTAACAATTAAGTGTGAGAATAATAACATTTTCAGAGACACAAGATCTTAAAATAAACTACCTTACATGCTCTCTTTCTCAGGAGGCCATAGAAGATATAACACCTAGGAAATAAATGATGCAGCACAGGAGAAAGGGTGTGAGAATACCCATGACCAGGAAGGAAATCCTTAGGCAGACCACCTACAGCAGGCTTAGAGAGAAACAAGTGAGACTGGAACAAGACAGAGGGCTCCTGAAGGAGAATTAAAAAAAAAAAAAAAGAGGAACTTGGAGAAGCAATTATTAACTCGAAAAATATTTAATATCATTCAACAAACTAAACATATTCACACTATATAAAACAGCTTACCTGTAAGTATTTACTGTTATAAGGATGTGCCTTGTGAAAACAGACTTAACTAAAGACTGTGATTTAACTATACTGGGAAGATGTAAGAAGCGTGTGTGGGTGTGTGTGTGTGTAGATGTATATTCCTAATCTTTAATAATAGGAAATAAATATACTTAAAATAGCAAGAAAGAGCAAAAGAAATAGGTTGTTTCAAAAATATGGAGATAATCCACTAAAAGGAAGAGTCAAAAAATTGAAAATGATTTTTCTCTGGGAGGAGCATTTCGGTAGAAGAGGAATAAGAGAAGACATGTGTATGTTTACTTTGATAAAATTTTGGTTCATTTCTCAAAGTATGACAACATACCGTTCAATAGCACGAAGTTTAATCTTATTCATATCCTTCAGAACATCCAACATGTTTGGAACCTCTTGGTTTTTCTGGTTTTTTGAATGACGACTATAATTGCTCTTGCTAACACCTGGGTGCTGTTTTCTCCTTTCATTTGGTGAATTATCTGAGTCACAAGTATTATTAGATCCTGACGGTACAAGAGGAGAATGTGGAGGATGTAGAGAAGAAAACTGAGGGGGCGGAGGTGGTGGTGGTGGTGGACAGGGAAGCCCTGAATTTGAAAATGGCCCTGATTCGACACTCAGGTGAGCAGTCCCTGATGATGGCATTTGTCCCAAACCACCAGGTCCATCATTCAAGTCAAAGGAACCTAAAAACAAAGTAGTCCATTGAAAAATCATGCAAAATTCTCTTTAACATAACACTAATTAGAACCAAAACAGGAACAATTTCTGTAACACTACTAAAATACAATGATGTGGCCAGGAAGAAGTCATCCCATCTGCTCAGTAATTTCTGTAAGTCAAGCCAAATAGTAAAATTACTTTTAGTCCAGTTAGGATACTCTGTGCAGGCCCTTAAATGTGGGAAGGGGGAGATATACATTTTAAAGAGAAAATAAAAAGTGCTTTTTTAGTAATTCACAATCTGAACTTCATCCTCTATTTGAAAAAGCTAACACATGATCAAAAGTGTGTAGTAAGAAACTCTCAGAATGGTATATTCTCTCTATGATGACACTGTAGAAACACACAAGCAAATATTGCCTAGGCAAGAGCCTAAGGTGAGTACAAGGTACAGTCCTTCCTTATTCACGGTTTCACTTCCCATGGTTTCAGATACCCGTAACAACTTCAGTCCAAAAATATCAAATAGAAATTCCAGAAATGAACAATTCATAAGTTTTCAACTGCATGCTGTTCTGAGTGGCACGATGAAATATCATCTTTCACCAACCTGCTCCACCCCACCCGGGGCGTGAATCATCCCTGTGTGCAGCCGATGTACAATGCATACACTCCCCACCCATCAATCCCTCAGATCACAGTGTCACAGTACTTATGTTCAAGTCACCATTATTTTTACTGAATAATGAACAGTAATGATGCTGACGATCTGGATATGCCACAGAAAAGTCGTGAAGTACTTCCTTTAAGGGAAAACATATACATGTATAGGAAAAAACATGCCATGTGTGGTTTCAGGCATCCAGTGGGGTTCTAAGAACATATCCCCCTGGGAAAAAGGAGGAACTACTGTATTTAACTGCTTCATAACAGATTTGCTCCTAAAAGGCTCTCACGTGATAGCTAAAAAAGTAATGTGTATTCATATCTCATTTTTATTATTACACATTATATAATATTTAGGTATTTAGATATATTGTATATATTGTTATATATACTTATAATATGATTATACATAAAATGTATTTATATATGTTATGTATGTGTTTATACGGATGTGTATATATATATATATATTATGTGAGTGTATGTGTATAAAAAAGCAAGTAGTCTCTAAAAATTTAGAAAAGAATCATCGGGAAAACATTATCACCTAACTTAGTGGAAGATTAGCAGCAATAACTTCAAATTCTTCTTCAAATTAGTTACTCTCTCTTAAATTTCTAATGCCTTTCTAAAGAGTTAGAAAAGTTTACTTAGAAAACAGACTTTTTAATACAAAAGTACAACCTTTGGCAGTATCTGGCTCTTCTTTAAACCACAGTCATCTTCCCCAATACCAATGTGTCTTAATTTACTCTACATAAACATCAGACATAATAATCTACATATTCTGCATCCTTTTATATTGAATGTCATTCACAAGACACATGAACATTAAGCATTCTTTCTTATTCAGAACTGTACTGACTTAAATACGAGACAAGTATCATTAACAGAAACAAAAATCCAATGTTACTTACCAGAAATGGTACTGTTTTTCAGTTCCTGCATTTCCACAATTGCAGCAATCTGAGAACGAAGAAAAGTTAGTTCATCTTGCAGGGCCGCTATTTTTTTAATTGCAGCTTCACTTACAGGCTGATCATTTTTCAATGGTTTGTTATGTCTTAGAGCAGGAGACACTGGATCCCAAACTACTTGCAAAGGATGGAAAAATTTACGTTTCTCCTCTTGTTCATTTTTCCATATACCATTTCTGTGTGTGGAAGAAAGAAATGGAGAGGAGGGAGGGCAAGAGAGACAAAAATTTTCCAAGAGGAATATATTATTTCAGTCAAAGAGAAATAAAGACACCAAAACAAAATCAGAGTAGCTCTCTTCATCCCATGATTGTCTCTTAACTCACTGGAGACAAGTGCAACATTTTATGTAACTTTGTATTTTCAATATATAGAACAAAATGTAGCCTTTACTAGGTGGTCAATAAGTGGTCAATAAAAGAAGGAAAAATTTTGCTTTTAGATAGTAAAACAGAAACAATTATCCTGTAATTGTTCTGCCTATTCACTTTAAACACAGTGAAAGTTTATTTACTTAAAAGTAAAGTTGACTTATTTAGAAATTCTATGTAGTCTGAATACACAGTACTGAAAGGCCTTATATTCAGTATAATGTTAAGAGTAAATTTATGGTATTCTAATTTTTTGAAAATTGATAAACCAGTTTCATACATTAAAAAGTGCATATAGCCTGTATCTGAATATACCAACACATAACTTGGTACTTCCTAGAAGAAATACATGCACATTTTGAAATATGTTTAACATCATTGTCTGTAAGAATTATACAAATTTTGGCTAAATATATAAAATAAAATAAATCTAGTATCTAGTATAGGAAACAGCTTTCTCATAAAAATAGTGATTCCGATGTTTTTTTAGTATTATTCCTTCCTAGGCCTGATGCTAGGTTTAAATGTTCATTAAGAAAAATTGGCTAAAAATAAGAAAAAAACCAGTCATCCTTATTACTAAAATATTAGTAGGAAACAGCCCAATAGAGAAATAGGCAAAACACTTAGTCTGAATAAACTTCAACATGCCCAAGAATTGAGATTATAGCTCATACCCCACTTTGCAAGATAAGTATATAAAATTACCGAAATCTGAGATAACTGGCTTCTTCATCATTTGCTACACACAAAATATCAGCAAAAGATGGAATTACAGATCCACAATTACCAGAGTCTACAGAGTTCAAGAGTGGGATCAACTAAAGGAAAAAAAGGAAAAAAAAGTCAGAGCTCTGCAAGCAGTCAGGGGAAGATATAGACATGCCCATGGAAATTAAATATGTTAAAAATCCAAGAGGGAAGAGGATAAAGCATATTCAATAGAAAAACATGCACTTATTAGCAAGAAAAATACTGAGCAAAATATTATTCTAAAGTTTAAACATGTTATGGTATTCTCTCCCTTGGTTAATACCATCTACCATAAAGCGCAAACTAGAAGAACAAAAAGACTATGCAGTCATTGCTTTGCACCTCCCCAACTTTGAATGTAATTATTCAAAGAAATAAACACAAAACATAAGTAAAATGACTTGTTTCCAGGAATAAACTAAAGGTTTTTGGCTTGTGGGAAATATTTCTTTTATACTACCTTATATCTCTAGGAGTACCTATGATTATCTTATACACAGTGATTAAACAATGCACATTGACAAACCTACCTCAAAATCAGGCCTGGGACAAGGTTCTAAAGGAAGAATTTTCCCAATAATACGAACAATACTCCGAGTTGATCCATAGTCTTTATTTATCCAAATGTGCAAAATCTATTTAACATAAAGCATTGTTTAAAAAGTACTGTATTACACATGCTTATATATCTATGAAAAAAATATATAAAAGATGGAACTATATTTACTTTTTAAAAGAAAATACAGAATGGTGCACTCAAAATATTTTCTTCAAATAATTAAACTTTATTAATATTCATCTTTAAAAAAAGGATGGAGTAAATATATACATCCCAGGAAGGAAGATCTTTTAAGAAAGCATCACAAATTCATTCTTTTCTATTTCTGATACCTTGGGGAACTTTGTTCAGAAAAAGTGCCTCCCCTCCTCCCAATCATTGACAATTTCGATGTCTGAAGCAATGAGATAATACAGAGTATACTCATGTAGAGATAAAGAAGGGGTTGAATGAATCAGGTTTTATACAATTTAAAAGTTCTTTACTTACAATAGAATATATCTGCTGAAATGCAGTTCTTGAAAAGATAATAGAAATGAACTGTGCTACTATAATTTAAATTTTACTTGTCTTTTAGTTTGGGCTTCCCATATAGGTATAACTGTAAACCATTCCCACAGAAACCTCCAAAAAAATAAGGCATAATGTTTATTCTTTTGGCAGAGATTTTAACAAAGCATTTTATGTCTTAAAAAAACATTAAAAATTGGACTTTTCATTTTTCCTAAGATCCCATAACAAGGACAAACTTTATTATTATCAGCAACAGCAACAGGTAGCTTCCTATTAGCTCAACAGATACAGGTAGCAGCCTATTAGCATCCTCATGTACATATCCAGTAAGCATTTGCTGGCATTTGACCTATTAGGTAAATAGGTTCCTAATAATCTTATCTCTTTTTTAACTCAAATTATCAAAGCTATACTATTGCAAATTCACCTTTGTTACAACTAATGAGAAATAACCATTTTGCCTTAAGTGTTTACATTTAAATCATTTTCAAAATGAGACCCAAGAACAAATACAACAGATTCATTGAAATCCATTAAAAAACATTTACCTGGCCCATGGGAACACCAAAATATTCCAGCATCTCTCTTAAGATATTCAATATGAAAGACATTGATGAAACAAATACAGAAGCAAATTCAAGAAAACATTATCAGTTTCTTAATACCTTCAGGAAAAAAATTAGAAAATGTTACTCTTGACAAATAAATGTCGCATAAATTGCATTAAATAACCTGAAAGAGTCCTGTTACACATTACACCATCAACTAATTAATTTCTTCTGACTAGCGTTATTTTGAAAGGAAGTCAAAGAGAAAGAAAGGAATGGGGACGGTGGGAAGCTTAGTAAAGGAAACTTCAACTTATTAGTTAAGGTGCATTAGAAGTTTATGGGATGTTTGAGCCTAATAAATATCAATTAACAACAGACTGGACACTTACCAGGGAAGCCTTCCAGTTAATTGTGACAGCAAAGCTCCCTCTCTCCTGAAAATTCTGGGCTGATTCAGGAGAGAGATGAGTTCAGCCCACCACTGAAAGCAGGCAGGGGGCTAAAAGCTTTAACAAAATGAACTGTAACTCTACCTCAAAAACGCAGCGGGGTGCAACCCATCCCTCCCAGTTCCCTACTTAGTCACCCAATTAGTATGTAACTGGTCGACACTAGCGCCCGGTCGTGTCTCTCGTTTTGGCTGCAAGCTTCCTGGAGGGCTCTTCTACCCCAGCACAGTCGCCCTGCTCACCTTCTCCGGAAGGCGAGCCTCTCAGCAAATACGGGAACGTCAAGATGCGGTCACTAAGGAACCCTGCCTCAGCCGACGAAGCTTGGGCATGCTCAAGGACAGCTCAGACCGGTGTCCACACGTACGCCTAGACTTGCAGACCACTGGCGGTAACGACGCCTCCACTAACCCGGGACTGGGCCCTGGAGCCCCTCGCTCAGCAGGGGTAACTCCCGGGAGGGGCGGCCGCTTCCTACCGTGTCCCACACAACCTGCTGCTCTCCTCCAGAATTGACTCGCTACTTCCGTGTTCCTGGACAAAAATCAAACTCCGCGGGCCGTGACCTGTGCCCGACCTCATTGGACAAGGCTGAAGATCGCTGCTTGTGGTTGGTTACACTATAAAGACGGTAGTTACGGTTATTTGGACCGTCTACTGGGATTTTTTCTTCGCCCTTAAGAAGGCGGGCCTTCCGCGAGGCAGCCAATAAAAACCAAAAGACAAGTTTTAGGATTTCCGGGTGCTCTTAAATACGGATGTCTACAGCTCGGCGTTTTAGAGTCCTTATGGGCCCTAGAGGCAAACCTATCCGGAATTTGTGCCCTACACATATCTTCGCAGGAAAAGTATGTCGCCTCCTACACCCAGACCCGAAGCAGGGCCGCACTCAAGTCTGCTTGCCGCAGAGAGTAGCGATTTATTGTTTGATTATTCATTCGTTCAATGAGCGAACATCTATTATATGCTTATGGACTAGCAGAAGTACTCTCCTCGACGAGTCTGCAGCTTTGCAGTACTCAGAATGTTCGGTCACAAAACGCTACTGGCAATCCAGGCTACCAAACGATGGGCCGAACACTGACCTGGCCTAGCCGCGGATGGCAGTGATAACTAAGTCATGACAGGTGATAATCCAATTTTCAATTCTTATCTGAGGTTAATGGCTTCGTAAGAGACAAGTTTCCCCTTGTATTTCAGCAAGGGATGAATTAGAGTAACAGGAACTGTGGTGCCACCTACACAATAAAAAAAATAAGGGGATTTTTCGACAAACTTCTTTACAGTTTGGAACATTTATTCAACTAATACTGAATGTCTACTGTGTGCCAGGAACTATTCTAAGCACAGCAGGTAAGTGGAAGCGAGGAGGAGATGCAATAATGCACAAGGTAGGTAAGGTCCTTGCTGTTCTGAAGCTTACATTGAGGAGACCTTACAGAGGCTTTCTCAGCACCACAGCATCTCTCTCCACTTTCCTTATTTTTCTTTATGACAGTTACCACCATGTATATTTATGCTCCCACTACAGCCAGACTGGACTGCAAACTCCGTAACTGGAACTCTGTTTTGACCCATGCTGTATCTGCAGTGCCTTAGAAGAGTCTCTGGTATACAAATAGGCATTTAAACAATATTGTTGAACAAGATAACTGGATATGGGATGAGAGAAAACAGACACCAAGAATGACTTGGAACTAAGCAACTGGCAAGGCAATAGTGCTTATAGTGACAGGACCAGTAGTCTATAAGCTAGATTCGGATGAAAGTAGGGGCAAGAGAGGGGTGTTGGGTAGTGTACAAGTAGGAAGCAAATGGATGAGCAACCCCACATGGAAACAATATTCTCAAATTCCCTGTCCTCCCTTTTCCCTCATAACAAATCATTTCATACTCTCCTCCCTTTCCAGTCTAATATTAAACAGCACGTAATAGGGCCAGAAGGAAAGCATGCCTTGAGAACATAACGGGAACCACTAAAGCCTCCTTCAGGCTGCACTATTAGAGCACAACGTTCAGCTGAGTTCGGTGCCAAGGTGGGGCCCAGTCAGATGCTTTGCTATCTATCAAATTTACCCTAAAATTAATTTTTCAGGTCTTTCCTCCATTTTGTTTACTAACTTGACAGTTTTGGGGTTTTTGTTTTTTGGGGGTTTTTTTTTTGTTTGTTTTGTTTTTTTTTTTGGTTTCATGTGAAATAGTTTATCTCAACTTTTAGAATGATGCAGGATTCAGAAAAGCTGCTCTGAGTTTACATAGCTACCTATTCTGTTGCTTTGGAGTAGTGTTCAGAAATACGGTGGCTCGCATTCTGAGATTTTCTTGGCTGTCTTCCCCTCCACCAGTGTGACCCAGGACCCCTCCTTTGCTTACTCTACTGTCTCTAATCACTCTTAATTTGATTCCACTTTCAGTACTTTGCCTCCATGTAGTCCTGTCCCGAAAAGAAGTCCCTCTAAAAGGTCCATTTTGAGAGTTCCCTCCAATCTTTTTACCTTGCAACCACTATTGAAGAGGGGGAAAAAAACAAATTTCAGGTGGCTAATGTAGGATCCTCCTTTACTCATCTATCACACGGTACCCCAGCTCTTCTCGCATACAAATCAATACCAAGCAGGTTGGTGGTTTGCCCCCATCCACTAATATTTGGGGAATTTCATGAGAAAAGCCTGTCACCAAGTTTAGTATTAATAGCAAATGCTGTTCATTATGTATTTGGTTTTATTATATAGGTGTATTTTTTCCAAATACATTATATCATCATACTATGTTCTGGATCCCTAAGACCAGCTTAGATTAAATTGGGTTTTAGCAGCAGCCATAAAATAATTTGACTTATACCAATCAAACCTCTATATATATGCAGTGATCATGCTTTCACTTATACGCTCAAGGAGTATTTATTACATTCCTATAGTATATATACCATACACAATGCACAATGCAAAGTGATAAACATTTATTCTGGAGGACACATAAGTGGAATGAACTGCTAGCCTAAAATGTATTGTTGCATTCAATGAGGACAAGAGGAATTTGTAATTTTTTGCTAAGGTGTAAGGTGTAAGATAGGTAAATGAAAACAGAGTGGGATAGGCAAGACAAAAAGCACCTCACAGGGAATTCCTATAGTTCATCTTGACTAAAGTTTAGGTAGCAGGGTGACATCAAATGGTTTTTAGCTTAAAAATGACATTAACTTCGTAACTGAAAAACATCCCACAGATGGCAATTAAAGGATAAAATTTAAGTGTCAAGAAGTCCAAGTTAGATGACTAATTCAGCAGCTGAGGTTAAGTGATAAACATCTTTATCACAGTATCATGGGAGGTGAAAAGGAGGGAAATACTTTAAATTTTGTAAGTTGAGAATCATCACCAAATGTATGCATAAAAAAATTGTATACTGACATTAAACAGATAAATCCTGTTTTTTATAACTATCTTTTCATGCATATGAGGGCTGTCCAGAAAGTATCCAGCCATATAGTATGAAAGAGGCATTTATGGCTGGATTTTTTTTTTGCACAGCTCTCATACACTGGTGATGTGATATTCAACTTCTTTCAAAATATCTGAGGTGTATTATGGCAGCCTTAGGTTAATGAAGTTTATAGTTTTCTCTTTCTAGTACAAATAAGGAAGGAAAATTATGATCATCCATAGTCTAGGACTAGATAAGACAGCAAGTAAACCACTATTATGATGGGTGAGAGTGGTATTCTTTATTTTTCTGTGGCCTTTTACATCCCATGAAACTTGCAATTACTATGACAAAACCAAGAAGTTAGTGACAAATAGCTGTTTTGAATGTAAATCCTTTCAAATCACCTGACTGTACAGTGTACTTCTATTATCGACTTTTATTAAAAGTAGGGCTCATTATTATTGAATCAGGAAATTAGACAACGCCGAGGGATTAAGAAAAATCTGATTCCAATTCTTATGGGAATAGCATTAAAACCCACTTGCCCAATCCCCTTTCTACTTGCAACAATCAAAATTATCATCTGCATTTTAATGGTGCTGCAAATCAGTTCACTGTTGGAAAACACCTGAAATGTCTAGGAAAAATATTCTTATGTATAGATCATTATAATTAAGACACAGTATCTGAGGTTTCTTTCTAGCTGTTGTGGTGAAGTGCCATCCATCCTAATGCCCATTCTTTTTTCACCAGTGGAATCCATTTTTAAAAGCTAAACGGTGATGAGGTAACTATAATATAAAGAGAACAATTAAATGTATAGATTTGACTTCATTCTCTTAACTGATGCACACTTATTACTGAATATTTCTGAAAAATAAGTCCTCAATCTATTAGGCTCTTGAGTCAGACAATGGAATACAACAAATTTCTATACAGTCCTGGATTCTAAGAAACTGAGGAAGGAATAACAAACCTTGTTCACTTAAAACTTCAGTAACACATACTTCTAATTTTTAATACCTACCACAATAAACATTTAGACCCTTGCTATTCATATATAAAATAACAGTTTCAAACAGACACTTCTCCCACGAAGAAATACAAATGGCCAGCAGACATATGAAAAAATGCTCATCCTCATTAGCTATCAGGGAAATGCAAATCAAAACCACAGTGAGATACCACCTCACACCTGTAAAAATGGCTGTTATCAACAAGACAAGGAATAACAAGTGCTGGAGAGGGTGTGGAGAGAAAGGAACTCTGGTACTCTGCTGGTGGGAGTGCAAACTGGTACACCACTATGGAAGGCAGTGCGGAGGTTCCTCAGAAAATTGGGAATGGAGTTACCATATGACCCAGCAATCCCCCTTCTGGGGATCTACCCAAAGAACTTGAAAACCTTTGTCCGCAAAGACTTATGTACCCCGATGTTCATCGCAGCGCTGTTCACAGTGGCCAAAACATGGAAACAACCAAAGTGCCCTGCGACAGATGACTGGATAAAGAAGCTGTGGTACATATACATAATGGAATATTACTCAGCTGTTAGAAAAGATGAAATATTGCCATTTGCAACAAAATGGATGGACCTGGAGATCATCATGCTTAGTGAAATAAGCCAGACAGAAAAAACAAAGAACTGTATGACTTCACTCATATGCGGAATATAAAACTGAAAGCAAAGAAAAAAGAAATGAAGAAACAAATAACCCATGGACACAATCAATAGTTTAATGTTTATTTGGG